>JABASD010003014.1:0-22443 GCA_019776165.1 Pogonognathellus flavescens
TGTTGCTTTAAATACTCACAATTGAACCAAAATCGATTCTGTTGCTTTAAATACTCACAATTGAACCAAAATCGATTGTCTAGCTTCACACACACACAAAATTGAAACAAAATCGATTATATTGCTTTAAATACTCACAATTGACCCAAATCAATTTCTTTTAGTTCATACACACAAATTCGAGTTATTTTGGTTTGCATACTCCCAAAATTACCGAATCGAGTTCTTTTAATTTTAAATACTCCAAAAAATACCGAATCGGTTTCTTTAGTTTATGTACCCCCAATTAACCCAAATCAATTTCTTTTAGTTTATACACTCCCAAAATAACCAAATCGAGTTCTTTTAGCTTATATACTCCCAAATAACCCAAATCAAATTCTTTTATTTCATACACTCCCAAAATGACCAAATCGAGTTCTTTTAGCTTATATACTCCCAAAAGTACCGAATCGGTTTCTTTTATTTAATATACTCCCAAATAACACAAATCAATTTCTTTCGGTTTATATACTCCCAAAAGTACCGAATCGATGTCTTCTAGTTTATATACTCTCAAAAGTACCGAATCGGTTTCTTTTAGTTTATACATTCCCAAATAACCCGAATCAATTTCTTTTGGTTTATATACTCCCAAAAGTACCGAATCAAGTTCTTATATTTTATATATTCCTAAAAGTACCTTGTGAGGTCCCGTAGGACTGCTTGATGTTAGTTTTTATATTAAAGGAAAATAGCAAGTGTTGTTAGTACGACGGGATTGAGTGTGCCGAAGGATTTAAGATATGAATGCTTTCTTTTTATTATCCTGCTCGTAGTTTTGATATTTTGCAATAAATTGTTTTAGTGGGAAAGCCTTAGGTATTAGGATATTACTTCAGACTCGCCTATATAACTGTTTGTATTGGTCGTAATGTAGTATCTAAATAGATTAGTTATCTCTGGTATCTTTTGTATAGACAGTTTAGAACTACTTATATTACAGATAGTTACCGTTTCAACTATCACTGAAAAAACGGGTCAGAGATACATATAATGACAATAAAACCCTCGAGATAAGTGTGGAGTAGTGCCATGTCAATAATAACTGCACGGAAAAGTTTTGAAAAGTATTATGTAAGGAGTACTACGGAAAAACCTGAGTTGCTCCATCACAGTGACGCTTGTTCTCTCTAGTTATACTTTTCTGAGTCAATTGAATCTTTTCCCTGCCTTGATCTGTTTTATATGCTACCTACAGCTATATATGTTGAAACTGCTGGGCTGAGTTGATAATACTTACCTTTTGCCAGTTCTATTGGACTATTACTCCCATTTTTGTAAACCAGAGCTATAGAACACATAAATATCTACCTTGCCTTGATGGGAAGGAAAGCGTACTTTATTGTTTCAGGAAAGACATACAGGAGACTTTTATATGTTTGTCAGTACGATCGTAAAATCCTTTGTGCTTGTTTAGTGAAGGAATCATTTCATTGAAAATAAAACGTAACTGTTAACATTAACGAGTAACAACTTTGACAATCGTAACATACGCATTTCTGTTAGACAGGCTTAGGATACAATAAGATATAACCTACACTTCCAATACTTCGTGTCATAAAGTTTGCGAAAAATCTCGGGTTACATGTAAATTGACAGTTTATTTTAAGCAATATACATTTTGGGATAATGAATTGTGTTACACACACAGATCGTCAATATTCGCTCAATTCGCTGGTACTCAGATAATTTCAGCCATATGTTGGAAATGTGATGCAATCTACAATGATAATACTAAATCATCAACAATTAAGTATACCTAATTTACTATTTCGAATTAGCCTACTTTAGTTAAAAATGCTATTTGTAATCTGAAAAATCCATGTAAAGTCACTTGTATACTCAATTTATTCATTTTTCATTTCCTTCAGAATTAATTAATTTATTAATTCAGATTCCTTATTTCGTACAATATGAAACCATTTAAAACTACATTAGGTACATGTTACACACGCATATATACAGTTTTGTATTTGTAATGCTGGTGATACTGTATAATATGAGACAAGAGTTTGTCGCTGTAATTAAATTCTTGTTTAACTAGCTGCATGGAAATCCCATTGTGAATTGCGGAGTAGGTATGTCGTGATGAAATTACCCCGCTATGAAGAGTCTCCTATTACAATTTCCTCACAACAAAGACAGACGGACGTAATTTAGTTTATTGTGAACAAATTCGATTTTTTGGGTTTCTTGTAAATTAGGCAAGTTGGATGTTGCTCATTCGAAAATGTAATTTCATCATAACGAATTTTCCGGAAATTGAATTTACTGGCCAATTGTTCACGTTGAAAGTTTCTGCAATCTCTGCAGTGTCACTACAGCATGGAAGCAGCAGTAACCCTCAGATTTACCATAGATGGTGAAATTGAATAAGAAAACGGAAAACATACGGGACAAATCTTGTTTAAACTCAGGTAAGCATTGCCGACGATGATTCAATACGGATGTACCTATGTTGAACATGTATTATGTATACGAAAGTAACTTGATTCGTACTGCTTTAGCACCCTTACTTTCCTCCTACTACTACCATTTGATTTGAAAATGCTCAAAGTTTCGGCACGTGTATATTGTATCATAATACATATATACAAGATTTCCTCATACCCTAACAAGTCCAGTGACAAAACAACAAGCTACTAAATTCCCATCAGAAAATAATTTCCCCTCTGCTCTGTCTCTCTCTCTCTCTACCTCTGGTTCTCTCTACCTCATTACAATCTGGAAAACCATTTTCCTTCATAAAGTAGTATCTTGACGTGATTTAGACGGATGTGACTTGTCTTGTCATTGTATATGCATGTAAGGTAACTTACAAGGGAAACTGGTATTTTCTTCATGCTTTAACCAGCTCCTCTCCTCAGACGCGTTACGTCTGTCGTCTTGACTCAACTCTTATGTTGTGTGAGATTACAGTAATAAAGTTAGCTCGAAAACTATTTAGAAATTCATATCCGTTCCTTCACAAGAAATTCTTCCTTAACAAGTCCTATGTAGTTCAGATTCTCTCTCTCTCTCTCTCTCTCTTGCGTAGTTCAGTGAGATATTAATTCCATTTTCTATCTTCACTATGGGTAGCTTTGTGAAATTCAAGCTGCCTGCTGTGTCTGTCTTCGTCCATGTATGTAGCAAGTCGTAACTGTAATAATAGAATAATATGATTCTCCATGGTATATCTGCGCTACATGCGGACATCCATTATTACCTTATATATCACATATACTCTATACATTATGCAATAGTTATAGAAGTATTTGGATTGTATACACGTATGTTACTACAACATCAACACATATCTTCGTGATTACTTGTTACTGCCAGAACACATACTTCTTCCTATTACTACTTACTCTATACACCACTCCACAGTTTACTCCTACAGACATTTTCTCTTAGCATTTCAGTCAACTCAACAACCTGAATCGTGAAGTGTAGCCAAATGGTAGTGATATTACGTATCATGTATGTTTGAGTGTGTGTTGTGTGTATGTGTCTATGTATTTATGTGTGTTCGTATTCGTATGGTGAATCTCCTTTTTTTTCTCTCTCTCTCTCTCTCACTCTATCTATCTCACTCTGTATTTTACTTTCCCTCCCCCTTCTTTTCCTGCTTCCTCTGTAGAGAAACCAATTTTTGTAATAATGGGAAAAAGCCGAGTTACGTTAAAGGAAAGGCAAGGGAAAGTAAAGGAAGAAGATAAGATAAGACGTTCATTTCATCGTCCATCGAAAACACTCACAACTCGCTTAGCAGGACGACAAAACGTGTCGGTAACTTGAGTTGAATTGAATTGACGAACGAAAAAGCTTCACTAGTACTTCTCTCTCTCCCGATTCCGTCCATCCATCCATAAACTATGTATGTAGCATTTTTCCATGCCCTCGTTTCGTTCTGTTTATATTTCGATGAAGTATGTGACTATATACATAATACAAGTATCCATCAACTATCAACTATGTATGCATAACAGGTTGGTTGTATGTATGTCGGTTTGACTTGCTTGAATATATATTTGTTTTGTGTAGATGTAAAAGAGCGTGTGTGTGTGTGTATATGACGAAAGCAGGCAAGGCATAATGCCTATTCGTATAACAGTAAGAAGGTTTACTGTAAGGTTTGTCTTGATTCTCTCTGCACTACACTTTTCCTTCTTGGACAGAAAGAAATTCTGGCTGGATGTATTTCGGTGAAGGTAAACCTAGGTAGTACTAGGTTTGTGTCTACCGTGTACATTGGCGTGGCTGTGCGTTTGGCAGGATTTTATCGGTTGTATCAATCTCCCTGTGCTCTTTATATTAATAATAACTTAGCCTATGGTTGTATTGTCGTGCAATATTCTACTACTATTACTACTACTACTCTACTGTACTGTTGGTAATATGCTACGTACAAACACATTTGCTCAAAGGTACAGTGACTGCTACTGTAGCTGCTACACAGTCGCTATTTTATCTTAACGGGCCACAAAAACTTTCATCAGACCCATAAAATAATTTAAAGCGTGGCCATTCATACAAAGCTAATATCTCATTCTACTAGTACTAAACTACTGGTGTACAGAATAAAAAATTGCTTAATATTTTCACTTGAATGTTTCCTTTACCCCACCACCATTAGAACTAGAACTGTAATGCACGAGGAAACTTCACAGGTACTGGTGTAGTTAGAGTATTTCATCGTGGGTAATAGGAAACACACACACAAAGTACTAAGGCACCAACGGAAACTCATATTATGGAAAATATGCAGATACTCTGCTAACCTGGACTCTCCTCATGAATACCTATATATACATTTTCCACACAGTTATTGCTAGATTGTTATAGCAGAGCTGTAGGTACAAGTATCTGTTGTCAGTTTACATATAGGAATGTATATAAAAAGGAAAGGAAAAAAGAAAGTTTCATAACATTTACTACTACTACCTATTCTGATTCAAGTTTGCCTGCTCCCTAATGTAATGTAATGCAATTCAATGCAAACTTTGTAGATAGAAAATTTTGCGGCTGATGCTGCTGCTGCTCTGGTTCTTCTTGCAACCACACAACTACAGCCGTAGTAGTACAACTCAAACGATTTAGAGCTGGTTGGATATAAATACTCAGCTGACTGAGACGACCCTTTTATTTTCCTTCGTCAAATGCACTACATCGTACTAACTCTCGTTTGGTTTCTTTTGGTTTACTTTACGCAACCTTTCAGTAAGAAATTGGAATAATAGCTAGATTTGTATGTATTTATGTAGGTTTTTATTGAGAGTTTATATGTATATAGTGGTTGCATAACTCTGTTCTTATATTAGTAGCTGGAGTCTTAGGAATATGTCGTGTCTTCTTTTATTCACCGCTCTTAGAATCGTATCGAGTGAAATAAGTTTGAAAAAGGAATGTAATAGAATAACAAGCGGCTGCTGAGGCTCAACTCAAACCAAACGTAAGTACAGCAAACCAACCAAACTAGTCAGTCAGTCGTCCTCGTTGTCGTCGTCGAAGAACGATTCCACATTATTACATTCAGAATTGAGCAAAGCAACTACGGATGGATAGGCTTTGTTTGCTTCGTCGTGCTTTTCCTTGTCCATTCGGTTAGTTTAGCTCACATTTATCTGTATTACTACTTCAACAAACCATATCGCATATACATAACATATCTCCTCCGCAAAATTCTAAAGATGGAACCGAATTGTCAGAGTTGGACAAAAAATTATTAGTTGACACGACTCCACGGAAAAACTCATTTCACTTGCACTTCCGTCACTCAATTCAGGAATAAAATATTAGAATAGTATCATTTTTGGCAGAATTTTTTAAATAGATTGACTTAATCCATTTTTATCCAGGATTCACGCAATAATACTTTCGTAATAATATTAGCCCTGCAATTAACTGCAGTAACTCATCTATGTAAAGAATGGAAAAAATTGTCAATTGCATTATTATCTCATTCGTAATTGCAATGCCGTACCATTGGCAATGTCACATCCTAAATATCTCTTGAAATACTATTTTGAATAGGTTTTGTTTATTTCTATGGTTCTATCAGACTAGGTAATTATATTTCAATAAGTTAATGTAATACCGTTTGAAGGGTTGGATTTTGGGTGGGTCACAAAGTTTTCAAGTCCAGATGTATAATAAATATGCATATAATCTTTTCAGACAGTGATATCTGATATGTATTATAGAGGTATGCATACTTATTATACGCTTTCATGTTACTCATATGTATTATTACAGCTAATGGTTTATGTAGAACACAGTTTATAAATATATAGGCAGCTTAAAAATCTATGTCTATAAATGGGCATGTATAGAGATAGAAGGGTATAAGCTATAGAGATTGAACGTGTAATACATAATATTATTTATATCTTCTTTTCTGTGTTCCATATAATATAAGTGAAGCAAAGGAAGGAAAATTCAATTGAATTCAGTTTTGTTGTTTCCTTTATTTTCTTGTTGAACTCGGTGCTTTTCCTTAAAGTTCTTCTTTGCTCTGCCTCAGTACCTTGTATAGGTGTATCCATATATAGTTTAGAGACGCTTAGCTCTTTTGCAGAATGTATGTTGCACGCGTACCAAAACGTAGTGAAATGGAAAGAAAGATTATTACAGAACGATCGGATTGTATTCTACAGACAGTCTGGCAGGCACAGGCAAAGTTTACTGATCTTGAGTACACAGTTACACTACTTGGTAAGGATTGTAATACTTCTGATAGTCAACCAACACACAAAATTGAAACTAGCTACCTTACCTTACTCTTACTTACTATTACTATATACTACCTTTATAATACCTCTAGCTGTATGTTCTGTGTACACACGATTCACCTACCTACGACTTTATATGAAACAACTTACGTACACACACTATTTATTTGCAAAAGTATTGTAACTGCAGCACACTGCTCTATCTACTGCTTGTAGTGCTTCTCTTTGTAGATCTTTTCAGATCGGAGTACTTTCTTTTGAATGCTAAGAATCTTATATTATAGTATGAAACTGATCCTACGTTAAATAAGGTTGCACAGTTCCTAACGATTTCTCTTATCTCCACAGTTTGTTCCTTGCCTCACTAGTTCCTACCTTCTCATGCATTTTACTTTCACTCTCTCTCTCTATTTTACATGCTGTACTAGACTGCAGTGTATATAGTAGATAGTCCTAGATTTATTTTTCTATTCAGCAAAAACTAACTAAAAATAGTAAAAATCTATGTAATTGAAGATTTGGTTTAGGATAATAATAATAATGGTTGCATAAAAATATTATCGTAATTTACAACGAGATTTTATTCTCAAAGGTTTTACAGACTCAACATGAACTTCTGTAGCATGTACCTACTTTTCTACAAAAAGTGTAATATTATGAATGAAGGTAATGTATTTTGCTACATGTATAATGTGTAAAGCTTATAAGGTGATGCAGACTTGAGTGATTGCGAACCTGTAGTGATGACGCAGTTTGCTTAGAATATATTTTTGCTTTATACAACGCTACCGGTATCATTTAACAGTGAAGGAGGATTTTAGTGTTAGCTAAAGTATAATATACAGTAGGTACATAGACTTTTAAGTATGCCATATAACTGCTGGTATAATACATGTTGATATATTATGTAATATAGGGTAGATAACACATTTTGGAGTTGTATATAGTGTCACTATGACGTAATAGGGGTTCCTGTGCAGGATTTGGATGTTTTTTAGAGTGTGTGATAGAGTAGAAATAAAATGCTATGAAAGTTTCCTATTTTGAATTGTATTGGTGTGTGTAGTGTAGATTTAAGTGTTGAAGGAGAAAGAGAAAGCGGAAGATATAGAGATCTGGCTACAACACGGAAAAGGAAACGAACGAGAATAGAATTTTCGTTGCGTTGGATGGATAGAATTGAGTTGAGCATTGAGCATTGGTATTTGCTCTTTGTCTGTCTGTGATGTGAACTGTGTCTGCTTTGACCAAATATTGACATAATGCTCTGTATACGCGATTGAGTTTTCATCATTCTGTTACCGGACCGACAGGCAAAGCTCCATTTTCTTTGCCAACCTCTCTCTCTCACTCTAACTCTCACACTTGTGCTTCTTTTACATTATACGACTACTGAGACTACCATGCCCAGAATTTCCTGGAAATTTTACGTCACAGTAGACAGAGCTGGGTTTTCTAAGCTGTGTTTGACATACCCTTTCATTCAGCTTCATTTCTTTCACCACTCAACAGATATTACATCATACTCAATTGAATTTAGTAATCCATAGTTACACAACAATGACAATGTGTATATATTACTGCACCGATACTTTTTCCATCCAAATGCTTCCTTAATATTTTTAAGGGTGATTGCCAATTGGTTAGTGCGTCATAGTAGTCAGATTATGGAAAATATGGCAATTATCGAAGGGCCCGGCAAGTGGAAAACCTAAAGAATTGTATAATTTATAATTAATCTTACGGGATATTTTTTAATAAGCAGCTTACGTATTTATCTTAAATTTGGACATACTTTGCATTAATAAGTATTATTCATTCATTATGATTTTAGTCAAAGAATATTTTTTTATTAATCAATTCTTTAGAGTTGAAAAACGTTTCTGATGTATAGACTATCTTTCTTAATGTTTCTCAGTGGAAAGCTAAAAATTACATTTTAATATTTAAAAGCACTTGTGGAGGTAGCCGGACCACATATGGGTGGTTTGATTAAAGTAAGTGAAACTAGGTGGAAAACTACTAATGCCTATATCATGTTATTGCTATCTGAATTTTGTGATGAATTAACACTTGACTGACAATATTCCTTAAAACAATGTCACTTTGGTTTTGTCCAGCACTCCTACGTAAATCCCATGGTTTAAGTTCCAAAATTAAATAGTCAGCACAGCTTAGAGAGTTGAAAATAATCATTTGAAGGATCTTTAGTTTGTGACACAAGCAATTTCATTATTGTGAATGACATAAGGAATTTTACAAATGCAATAAGGCTTGATTGGTGATTGGAGACTTGATTATTTATGAGTAGTGACATTGATTAAGGTAAATTGTATGATTGACACTTTTTGGTTGGGTAAGGTCCACTAGGGAGTATGCATAACTAATTTGATTGAGCGTAGCTCAGTGTCTTTGAACGGGACTTGTCAATTTGTCATGCATTTCAAAAGGGTTAATGCACCTCGTATTGAATAATTGCAAGCCTTTCGTCTCATGACTGTAAATTAAATTGAAGAATGCTACGTAGGTGTAGTCATGCACAAAATTAACATTTAGATTGCAACTGTATATGCGAAAACTCCTTATGATTGCATATTTTCACAGCAACTGCAAAGAAAACTGAATTTTTTCTATAGCTATACCTGTCTGTAATATTGCATTGCTGCTAGTAGTATGTCAAAGTTTATTAGTACAATTGCTCTTTAAAACTTTCTATTTTAATACTGTGATGTAGTTCATGTACCTACTAAGTACTGCGTTCATAAAATATTCCCGCTGCTGGAAAAAACTTTTTCTTCCCGCTATCCTAGAAAAATTTCCCGATTTTTTTGGTCACAAAATACATTGGCAAAAATTTGCGAGTATGTTTTTGGCAAATTTTTATTTTTGCCTGTGTTTTAACAAGGAAATTTTCGGCTTCGCCGAAAATTTCCCGGTATCCTGGATCGCAGGATCGCGAGGTTTTTCCACCAGCGAATATTCCTCAAAGCGAATGTTCCGATGCATAGTAAGCATTTTATAAAAGATAAATAACAGATTGGTTAATGTTCTCAAAGAAGTTCTTACAATTGCACGGGCAATTGGGGCGTGGGCCGTCCGTCAGCCAACTGTGGGTTTAGTTAACTTTCTGTTGCAATACCATTTTTACAGAACTTTCGTTATCTGCTGTATACAAAGCTGGACGTTTACTATAGTAGTGGGACCTTTTAACTTAACATCTATTGTCAACTTTAACAGAGACTTGTGATTGCTGCATTTTTTCTGTAGGTACTCGCCGTGCATTGCACTAGTAAATGACAATATTCCCGAATACACATTGCATATAAATGTAAAAGGAAACTTGGTCGGGGAAACATAGAAAAGGTTGAACACACATAAGGAATTCATGTCGCCTATTGAAGTTAATGCCAGTGCAATGGACGATAGGTAGGTACTACTAATATGAATCTTTTTACAATTGCCAATATGCACACTTAGACTTTCTCCAATGTCCATTGAAGTTATTGCAAGCATTTCTAGCAACTGCGTATACAATACAATAACAAAAGCTGGATTAGTGTGAATGGTTTGTTTATCTGTTTACCTTTACAGTAGTCAATGTACTGCGTATTTTTGTCTAATTTGACAACGAATACCTATCATTATTGTATACAGATAAGCACGTTATACATAATTGTACACTGTGGAATGTTATGTTCCAATTGTACAAGCAACACCCAAAGCTCTGCAATTAAGGAAAGTATTATTTTCGTATATGTGGAGTATCCATCTTCTTGCATGACTGACATGGTATTCTGCCATTAATTATTCACATACAAATACTGCGTGAATTCCTAAAACGTGTGTCAAATGTTGATTGATACATTAAAAGTTTTTTGCACATAGTTAATTTTGAACTACTGTGTTGTGTCAAATGATAGGTCTTACATATTCGAAATAATTGCAATTATTGGTGTGCAATTTCATTAAATATTCTTTCATAACGCGGCCAAAGCTTTTAGAATTAAAAAGTTGCAATTGGTAAAAAAGCTATTAAATATTTAATTCAGGTGTTGAGCAGTTTTTGCAGCGTTTGTGTGTTACAATTCATGAACAACAATTATATTTCTCAATATAACTACAGATAATGTATAACAAGATCATTTAATTTACAGCCAAATGTATTTTAAACAACAAACTGACAGAGGTTCTGTTCTAATACCTACTTACTAGTACTACTTACATAATTTTCTTATTAAGCATTAAATGATATAATGACAGTAGGAAGTAAATCAGCTTGAAATATTTTTCTCCGCAAAAGAAACGAAATTCCTGCCTAATAATTTTAGCAAAGAGCTTGTCATGTAACGCAATCCAAGAATAGTTTTTCAAAATTAAGCATGTTTTGTGTATCTAAAAATATCACTTACTGCGCAAAATGCGTCACCGCATCATGTCACCCCACTTAACTGTTTATGAATTAAGAGAACTCAATCCATTTATAGCCTTTTTCCGTGTCAGTCGTGTGTTTTCTTTGGACACATAGTATAAAAGCTTACATCCTGCACATATACCACCATTAGTAGTGCAATACACTTTCTGAATTTATTCCTATATATATGATACCATATGTATACACGCATAAACACATTTGTGTTCGTGGAGTGAATATAAATATATACTACTACTACACTGAATATCTATAGCCTATAGCAAATACACTTTGTATGTACAACTCCAAGTGTATATGACATGAACAATTGTTATTCACAAGTTAGTTGAATCGTACTGGAAACGAAACACACATACGCCATTTTAATTCATTTATTTTCATTAGAATAGCGTCTTATCTTTATTCCTTTCCTTTATAGCCAATGTGATTTAAGTATGAACTGTTTGTGTGGTAACTCAACTAGCAACTACTTCCAAACCATTTCTCAACTCACAGCGCCATCACCATTAATACCCACTATTAAAACGAATTCACAACAATCTTAGCGTGTATGGCTCTAATGGAAGTAACAATGTTAGGAATTCCGTTAACTTTCACTTAACTAATTTATATAACTGTAATAGGCTCCCACTACTACTACTACTACTACTCCTACGTTGTAAGTAACTGGCGACTGCAATATTCCTTGTAGTATAAAGTGTACGCATGGAATTCGCAAGTTTTCATCCAATATCCAACACTACATGCATACATTCATCCCTACTCTACTCTGCTGCGTATATTCATGGGATCGAACGTACAGCAAACACGCATTTTACACATTAGCATAAATATTGCGCATTAATAGTATACAGCGTTATATTTATTATTCCCAGTGTACCATACCAATCGTCCACATTGGCTAAATACTTAATTTTATTTGTGTATGACTCACTTCCCCTCTTTTTAGATACTTCAGTTATACTTACAGAAGTACGTATGTGTAAATACATAGGTACTTGAACTAAAAGGTGACGACGAGGAGGAGAAATGCTATTCGTATTACCCAGGTATGTTCATTACACGTAGAATTTTAAATTGTACATTTCTATGTAAGTGTGTACATTATTTGCACCTGAGGGAGTAGTATGTATGTGTGTTTACATTGCTTTAACCATGCAAACTCATGATGTTTAGGTTGTATGTAAGTATTGTATTGTAATTAGCTCAGCGTACGTACTTCCAGGTTTAATTGTTTCGATTTAGTGTAATTACATTTAAACAGGTAATATACGAATGTAAAATCCTACCTATGTATATAGGTATGCACTATATAGCTACTTATACAACAATTTCCATATTTTACTTCTAGTATACAGGTAGAAAGGGCATCGAGTGGAAATTACTCATGTTGAGTGTGCAATGCATGTAATGCATTGCATGAAATTGCTTTGTGTTAATAAATTATAATTAGTACAACAATTTGTCTGAGCGAGCATTTGCTATTTCCTATGTAGTGCAACTTTAATTAAAACTTTCGACGAATTCTGTCGAGTGCAGTTCGTCAACTTGAATAAAATGCCTGAGCGAATAGATAATGTAACTTTGATTAGTCTCTTCAATGATGAAATTCGTTTTGAGTATATAGTTCTTTAACTAGGCTGAAATTGTTAGCAGCACATATGGAGAGCAAAAGAGAATTTTTTGTACTGTCTCTCTCCTGCAAATACACAGTTGAATAATAAGATGGATGAAATATTCGATGATTTTCTATAGAAGGAAGTACTATACTTCTGTGCTAGAATTTTTGTTGACAAGAAATTTTATAGAAAAGCGAGTGCAGAGGTGATATTAGGAGTATTTTGTTTTGACTAGGTAGAATCCACTCATTCATCCAGTCAACTAAAATATTCTGAACTGCCTAATGCCAATGTTGAGTTGAACAAGGAGTGTATGTGACTATACGTTTAATATATTATACCGAATGCATACACATAGAGCTGTCTCACCTACTAAGACTACTATTATGTTCAAGGCACTTATTTGTACTACCACTGCTGCTACTACCTACGTTTTTGCAAGTAAAGTAAGTGAGAGTCTTTTGATTTCCAAATGGAAAAAGTCAAGCCAAGTCAAATCACAGGAGACGACGAGGGATGTGAAGTGGAGTCGAAAAACTTCGTTATGTATGCATGGAACAGGGGCCATGAATTGAATCTGAAAATCGTTTTATTACGTCATTAAGCTATTCAATTTTTTCTTTCTCTATCTTCTATGTATAGTCGTCTGGATGCTAGTCGAGTAGAATGCTTTCTCTCACTTGAGTCCTCCCGTCCCGTCCTCCTCGTCTTCTTTTCATTTCCTGACTCAATCAATGGAATTCTTCCAATCTGTTCCCATATTACCAGACTCTTTACTTTACATTGCATTAACTACGCTTAAGAACACCTTTGTATGTCTTTTAACATTCTCCCTTCTCGCATTTCCTTTCAACAGCCAAAACACTTAAGTACAATCCACCGGTTTTGTTTTAAACCGTGTTTACCAATCTTTGGTTTGTGAACATTAAATAATTTTCTTGTAAAATGCATCACAATTTGTGTAATTTCTCACGAGGATGTAATAAACTGACAAAATATTCAATCATTTTGTATGGAATTGGTTACATTTGGTTGATGTAAGAATTTGGATTTGTTGAAATGATATAATATAAGATCAAGCTAACCTTCCCTAGTCTTTATGACAGCAAATATCGAATCTACGTATGCTTCGCCACGGCCACTACAGATATTTTCTTATGTATGATATGACGGTGAGAATGAATTCCCATTTATGCTCCCTACGATCCGATTCGAATTTTTTCCATCATTTCTCCTCTCGTTCTCTCACTCTCTCTCTCTCTCTCTCGCTCACTTTCTGTTTTCCCTTAGAGTCTCATACACACACAAGTAAGTATATCAATATATTCAGTACCTTTATACGTACAAAGCTACCTATATATACGAATTTCTACATACTCTCGTAAGCACCAGCACAGACAGAATGAGAAACTATAAATATGCTATAAAAGTAATAGCTTTCCACTCTAAGTAAAAGGACGGCAGTGAATATAATACGAGTTCGAGTGAAATGCCTACTATGGTACTTCCGCATCTCCCGGTGTATATCAAGCACAGTTATAACTGCTCTCTTTATACTACGTGCATGATATATTATTGAGAAAGGCAGTCAGTTCAGTATTTCCAGTATCTGAGTGTGTACGTGCAGTTTAAGCTAGTAAGATTACGATATATCTTCCTACCACTAGAAAGAGTACGGTTATATCATTACTACGACTACCTTGATTCGTTTCTCTCCCGTTCTTCTTCTTCTTCTTCTTCTTCTTCCTCTTCTCCTCAACATTCAACTTCGTATATTATTTGAGTACGGACGAACTCCGTATTACTGCTACCACGTATTTACTAGTACTAGTAGAGTGAATGGTAGTTGAGCTACTAGAGTGAGTGGTAGAGAAGGAGAGAAAGTGAGTGAGAGAGAAATGAGGGAAAGGTAGAAGTAGTATAGGAAGATTTCCTAGTACAAGGATGTTAGACACGCTTTGGCAAACTTTATTACATTTCGATTCCGTCTCAAATCTAATCATAACATTGAAATCACTGAAAATCAGAACTACATAATGTTTCTACAGATAGTAGTTGTAGAGATATGGATTCGGCTGTACCTATGTTACGTTTTACACATTGACTGTGGCGGCACTATATATACAGCTTAGTTGAGTCTGTAATAGGAAAAGGCGAGTAACACCAGAGAGAGAGAGAATGAGAATCTCTCTGTGTAGAGAGAGAGAGAGAGAGTTAGAGCTGGTGGTGGTGGTGGTGTTGGAGGAGAGCAAAAATAGCTCATTATTATTAGGTAGGTGGCTGGTGGTAGTTTTATTGCTATACTAGTTGATAGCAGAGGCGCGTTAAGTAGTGACAGTTTGGAGCTGTGTAAGCAAAAGCAAGTTAAAGGTCGTTGCTTGCTGGTTTTGGTTGGGCTCACTTGCCACTTGCCGTAGATGATGCTTTCCTTTATCAGATTTCCGAAAAAAGATGCTCGCTGCGTGTACATAATGTGATTGAGCGTGTTAGTCCACAGTGAGCGGCGTATGTTGGATTGAGGGGATGTCTACGTCCATTAGCAGTCAAGGCTCCAAGCTAAGAAACATAATTTACATATCTAATATCGAAACCGAATAAATTTTAACGCCTTCCTTCTCGCGTGTGCATTTGCGCTTAACTGTGTACGCATGTTGGGGCTTATTTTACTACGACACAACACATAAGCTAACTTTTCATGTGAGCAATACATATTTATGTGGCTTATATATATACATGCGTTTTTAGTCATATTATTGGGGATAATGTGTAAAATAAGGTTATATTTAGTAAGAAATTTTACACTTTCTCAGCACATTCTATAAGAGTAGAGCTGGTGGTTTGGTAGGGTGTTTTCTATACGCTCAAATGGAAATTAGAATATTATTACTCGTGTTGTGTGTGTGTGTAAGCAGAATTCTACATTATTGAAAATACAGTAGATTTGCATAAATATTTTGTGACGATGGAAATTATTTTGATTGATGCCAGTTAAAGTGAATTTCTGCTCTGAGAGTTTCAAATGGAATGTAAAGCCGTGCTTTTCCGGGAGATATATAAGAACATACGAGTTACGTAGAACAGAAATTATTTCAAATTGTAGCTTTGTATATGCAATTCGTTCGTTTAATATTACATATTTCATACATACCGTAAAAGTCTGGTTTAAATACTATACTTTATACGTGGTATGAATAATATACGGGTGTTTTTGAGGAAATAATTGTAAAAATTGAAGGCTAGAAACCGTCAAAGTTGAAATGGAGGATTGGTTGGAATGTGGCTAGTGTATAATTGCCTACTGCACACATTTTCCTGTGGATTGCACGCGAAAATTTCTCTCAATCATTAAAAGGCAATCACGGAAGAAAATGAAGGAATATAATAATATGCTATACGAAACTCATTATAGTTGAAATTATACAGTAATAGGTACGAATTACATGCAATTAATGCATTTGTGTATATTAAGTGTACATACGTAAGTGTAGTAAAAATTTCAATCAATAATATTTTATGCATTTTGAAGGTAATTAATACAATTACTCTGCACTTACACGGTGAAGTAGTTCGTGTTTAATTCAAAACTGTTCATTCACTACAACATAATGTGTAATTTGAGCACTTTTAGACCTAGTAGGGATCTGTACGTGTGTGTAAGAATAGAATGTAAGCATCTCACCCAGTTTATATAGGTTTGCCATATAATAAAAGGTTAAAGGTTATACACATACATACAAGTATGGTATCTTCAATTATAATCCTTTAATACGACCGGACATGGATGTAGAGTTCTGAGACTACTAGAGTGAAGCTCAGTCGAAGCAAATGTCTTTTATTACAATCTATGAGACTAGAATTTCATTAACATTGTAACGCTACAACGCTAGTGGCTCTACTAGAATGGAATGCGTGGATAGATTGGAATATGTATGTGCATTGTTTTACTATGCTTATCTCTAGCCATCTTTCGCTTGGAGTTGTTGTATGTATGACGCACCATTTTTTCCTTTTGTGTGTGCTCTACATGTAAACGAGAAGTACATGCATGAAAATGACAAATGCACGCATCTATATTTTCATGGGCAGTAAGTAGCTCTCGCATTCATACCAACGCAACAACTATCCATAGCTATAGTAGTCTTATCATTTTGTTTACGATTAGCATATTTTGAAATTACTTTATGAATATATAGTAATAACTTCTATTCTGTTGCACAACAAAACTTTGTAGTAGAAGAATACATAATTATATTTGCAAATACAATGGCAAAGTTACTCTCCGCATTTTTTCCCCGTTTTTTTCAGTTGTGAGCAAAAGAGCACACATTACACATAGTGTGTGCTATTAATACTACTATATAGTATTCTTGGAAGGAAAGTAAAGTTAGAATGAATGCCTTAATATTGTATCATTTGCGGACATTCTCCTCTGGAAAACAAAAAATCCTTTTTGTAGTGTGTAACTGCTTTAGTGTGTGTGTTTATAAAACGCAGAATGCTAAACCCGGAGAAAAGTACAAAGAAAATTAGAAACTTTTGTTGAGTAACCATTCCATTCCATTATGTGTGTCTTAGTTGGCGAGCTGTACGCACGGTATGCTATAAGTGCAATAACATGCCATGGTCATTTTCTGGAAGAGGAAGAATCGCATTATTACGAATGTATGGTAGTAATAGGAGTGTGTATAGTCTTGTCTTACTTATATAAACTAGTGCGTAAGTGCAGCGATTTTTTATCGGAAATTATACTAAGTCACAACGGAAGAGAACATTTTGTTAGACTTAAGATGAGAAAGCATGTGCAATGGGCTTAAGGTTCATTCAGCTTATAAAAAACAATAGTTAGTACACGTATAAGTAATACATGTATAATAAGTACATGTGTACTCAGCAGGCAGCGTAGTACAAAAGATATCAGTGGCACATGACATCATTCCACTCTACGCACTTTACTCGACAAGAGCTTCACATTAAATACTACACGCAATAAGTACAATACCGTAGTGAAACGAAATAGTAGTAGTAGTAGCAGAGCATCGTATATTAACTTCACAATCAGTTTCGTTAGATTTGTTCCTACAAACTCACCAAGAGCGAGGGAGTTAGTTCTTTCAGCTCAGTTCCAGCTACACAATAGCTTCAGTAAAATGCTCGTTTTATATAAGAAAGATGAGATGATATACTTTACCTACATTCATAGTCTTCAGCAGCAGCAGTTTTTATACAGCTGCAGCAACACAGTCCGCAGATAAGATGAGAAAATCGGAGAGCAGTGGAAACTAAATGCTCTTACCGCACTCCACGCTTTCCATTTCACAGATCAGAATCGGGTTGCGTTTCTTTTTTCCTTCATTCTAGTTTATTCTATACACTTCAACTTGGATTCTAACATACGATGCTCGGATGCTCGGACAGACACAGATAATATTCTTTCTAATGAAATATAATGATGTGTATAGGTATTGCTTGGTATGGGAATACATAGCACATTACACTAAATTGCAGTTCGTAGATTCGAAAGAAGATGACTAGTACTGTACCTAACTACTGCACAATTATTGTTAGCTGCGTTGCTAATTAAATGATATACTAATAGTAGTGGAAGTTTTCGGTATAGTAGCTTTTATTACTTAGTGATAAAAATTATTTAAAAATTAAATTTATGTTCCTGCTGTTTAGAAAAGTAGTATAGGGAAATTTATCTTTTGAATCCGAACAATATTACTTTTACTCCAAATGCTTTGGTGAAATTGAATTTAAATGCAGATATATGTCTGCAATGCATTTGTTTAAGTGTAATATTCTTCATTTGACTGTTCTCATACTTTGAGGCATTGACATTTTGGCATTGTTTAGACTTGGCATTTTGATTTCATATCACCTAGAGCATCTTATGAGAAATATGATTAGTTTCATTAGTATTAACATTAACCTATATTGGTTTATTTCTGAACAAACATTGATGATATTTTGTAATCTAATTTTTTTAAATAAAATTATTTTATTATTTGCGTACTTTTATTGAAACTGTCACTCTACTGTATCTGTAAGTAATATTTGGTAAAATTAAGTTGGGAAATGTTTCTTGCAAAGAGAAATGTAAGTAAGTGAAAGTTAAGTCTTGGAAACCATGCATGCTTATTGCCGTACAAGACTACTATGTTTGTATTGGTTAAGTTTTTGGAGTATACATTTTACTTATAGCAAAATAGGTCCATTCTTAAGAAAACCACGATGGGAACGAAACAAGTGAAACGCAATGGGAAATGGACAGTAGAATCTTTTCAGCAATTCTTTTTTGTAGAGAACTTTGGCAAGTGGTTTACGAACATTTCACTCAAATACAGGAGTTTGCAACTACGTGGGAGTGGGAAGCCATTTCTCCTTCGGCTTTTTTTCATTTTCAGACAACTTCAATGAGAATGTTGCAAAGAGAATAAGACATGTACTTAGCTGGAGGCAGAATTTTATTGTTCACATAGGGTGGGGGTCATTTCATGTGTAAATAAAACGGATACTCACTTGAAAATAAAATATGTGAAGTTTACTACTACATAACAAGTTTTGAACTTGATTTGGAAATTCAATAATTTTTTAGCTACATGGCAATGTTAACGTTGATAATCTTGATTAAACACATTAATACTACTACTGACTGAGATTTCCAACATAAAAGAGGTTTATTTTTTACATAAATGTTTCCTCTGTCCATTCTATAACATAAATTAGAAAGTTAGAAAAAGCAATAAATTTTTTCATAGTGGTTTTAGTTACTACTGTTCATTGTTCACAGTGACATACGAAGTGATGCCATTAGGTACTAAAGAGTAAGTTGATTTGAAACGGTTATATTTTGTGAGAATTATTGGAGTGAGTTCCGGTCGTAGATGTCAAATGCAAGAAACTGGGGATCAGAAGCTCACTGAGTGAGTTGATAATATGAAACCAAAGGCGATTTCGTTGCGGGTACGAGTCTTCGTTTCTTGTGACAATTTCTGCAGCTATACACACCACGGTGATATTATGGTGAGGCAGAACTGTATCTTTAGTTTTGGTAGAGGATCTTCTCTAGGAAATAAGTAAGTACATACAATATGTATGTACATTATTGTCGTATGTCAAGTATGTCCTCCTCGAAAAAAAGAGTTGAGAGTATTTTCTTGCTTTTCCTATACACCTATAAGCCTTAGTCTTCCACATAGAGATGAAATTCTTAGCTGGACGGCTGTTGGTTGGAAGCACATAAGGATGGCAGCCTGAGAGCCAGCAGGGAGACATGACAAACCATCTGATCTGCTGTCCCTTGTCGTTATTCTATCCAGTTTAGATGAGCAGGGAAGCTGGAAGCCACTCCAACATGACCATGTCAATCCATTACATTGCATTACGTTACGTTACATTACACTACACCACATTGCGCATTACAAACATAATATCAAGGGTGCCTGATAAACTCCGAGGCTCAGCTCAACGAATCTGAACACTAGTCCACAGACCATACATCCCTAATAAATGCCATTTTTTAATGATAGCCGATTGTGAAAATAGTTTTGGAATAAAACCTGTATTTGTTTGTTTGTTTGTGTAATTTGTTAATGTCTAATTTTTGCTAACTGCTTTACGATGAAAGTTATACCATTCGCATTCCAAAACCTGTTACTAATGTTAGTCAAAGAAAAAATTATCTAAAATTAAGATTTCGTCAAACGATGTCTTTGTTTGCTAAAATACAAATAAAGAGATACAGAAGTTTTCAACTATGCATATTACATTTACAATTTTCAGTACATGAAAAATTATTTCTCTCCCTGTACATTACAGATATTTTGGAACACCAGACACATACATACCTCCATTTTATACAGAAACAAAGAAACATGTATATATAATTGTGTCCAAATTGTATTTGCTATTATCACATATCACATTATACTATTTAATTGTGTGTCTCATTACATAATAATGTAATTTAGATTCTTGGAATACTTATCACTTTATAAAAGGTTAGATGTCTCTATAAGTAGCATATAATACTTCTGCGGAGAGAAATACTTTTGCTTTTCATCTGTGACAACTGACAACCAATTGACGAATCCTGAAAATATAAGTAAGAATATAAGTAAGAATGAAGAAAGGATATTTTATAAAGTTGATGATTCTTTGGATGAAAATGCCTACCCCTCCCACGGTGGCTATGTTCTAGACTTACGGCATGGTCTTTTCTATACGTTAAATACTTATACCACACACGCCATACCTAAAGTTGTCTGGTATAAACAATGCACATGTCCTCCGTGTATAGTACCCGCCTGAGCTTAGAGACTGCTACACATCCCTATAGGATTTTATATGATATGGGTAGATACTGGTACTATATAAATAGATTCTGTGCTCACTCACTCACTTATCCATTCCCCCTGCTTATTTTTTACGATGACAAAATGTCCCTTGGCGCCCCAGCAATTCCTTGACTATAATAGTATTATCCTGATAAGATGTTATGTGCTATATATCGCAGATATTGGAATTGAATTGAACTTACGTCCAGTTGGATACACTAGCGAAGCCGAAGGCAATGTCGAAACCGAAGACAGTGACATGTCAAGCTACAAGTGCATGCTAAACCCAGCACACAATATAATTTCTCCGTATATACACGCAACCATTATACGTAAACCGATAGCCTGGCTTATAGTTTATAAAACGATCGTATTATTGAACACGGTTCTTCTCGGTGAGATTCGATGGTTGCTTCGATATGCATTGCTGTCAGACTAAGAGTCTCTTGTCTTGATGTCTGCAGTAGTGAATTCCGTGTATATGGTGGTATCTGTAGTAGTAGACTCATTTTATTTAGAATGAAAAGCTGTGATAAGTCACATTGAAGTGGATGAAACCGCCTCCGGTTGTCAAAGGGTCACCCACTCAAAAACATCATTCAGCTCTCTGAAAACTAATTTCTCGGGTGGAATTTTTCCCACTGTATAAAAATATGTGGGTCTAATCTTCATTTATCAGTACGTTAAATCTTTAAACGTGTCTATGTGTGTTCTTGTAGAAAAGTCCATTTAATTCTTAAAAGGGAAAAGTGACTTTCTTCTATTTATAAAGAAAGTCACTAGTGAGAAAGCCAAGAGTGTTCGTATAGTAAAAAGGTGTGGTTTTATATAAGAATCAGGAATGAGGTAATGGCTATACATGGTCAGAAAATAAGTTGATATGGCTGTGGGTGCGGAATTGAACTGTGTTATTACTATTACACATTACATTACATTGGACTGAGTAGGGAAAGCGTTAAAGTACTTCACAGTCCGGCTTTTGACATTGCATTGCCTCAGTGTATATAATATTAGTCAATACACTTAGGTTGTCATACTAGGAGTACACTTCATTTCACTTGAGTTGCTATGTGTGGAAGGAGACTTCACACTCCAATCTATAAGTGCTACTCAAAACTTCAATTGAAACGAGAAAAAATCGACTGAAAAACTTGTAAGAGCTACTCAGCTCTTGCTTTCTGAATTATTGGCCGCCTCATTCTCATATATATGCTACTAGAAAACGGCCCGTGCGCTGCACGGCGCGGTCACCCCCCAACGGGGCCAATCCCCAGACGGGGGAGTAGTTCATTTAT
>JABASD010003015.1:0-22440 GCA_019776165.1 Pogonognathellus flavescens
CCGCTACTCCCTATTGATGATTTAAAATTGTTTTAATTCACTGTTACATGGTAGCGTCTCATTGTGTATGCGTCTTCATCGTTGGTATTACAAAATGAAATGTCAACTGATTTCAATTCATCAATTAATTTTGCAGTTTGTACAGATAGAACAGACTGAGCCGACGAAAATTGTTCAAGCTTTTTTGAAAACTTATGTGCGATTTCAATTGACTTTCTTACATTTTAATGGCTCAAACTTCAAAGACATTAATATTACGTATCATTCCTGTTATATCAGAAGAGCAATGCTAACAAGTCCTGGTACACACTTAATGTGTCAAAGGTCATGAAGCAGATGACAGATCGGCCCCATCTTATACTTAACCTCACACAGGACCTCAAAGGTATGCGCAGCGGAAGTCGTTAGCTCAAAAAAACCGTTCTTGAGTTAGTGCGCATATTCTGCACATACAGACGAACGGAAACAGGAAAGGAGAGAAATCAAATAAGCAACCGTTGATTAATAATTGAGTATTACATTAATAGTAATATCTCCAGTGACATGAGGGAAAAGGTAATAGATGCATATAGAAAAATATAATAAATTAATTGAATCCATGAATTGTTACAAAGAAATGCACACAATTTCATGCATTTGCCAGTTCATTGCAATGAGTTGTATAGTGAAGCTTGAATAATCAGAAACAGCTTGCCATTTCCAACTATTAATGCTGATTAATTTCAAATTTCAAGCTAAAATTTGCAATTATAAACGAGCACTTTGTTTATAATTTGTGCTTTGTTTGTATAATCATGTTACTAGACATGCTATAGCTGTGTCTAGAACACAGCCATGGGGACTGTCTACTCTGGCCCATTTACCAATCCATATACGATTTGCAAACGGCTCTGACTGACTGACTGATTAAATTTATAGAGTTCAATTTTTTTTATTCCAACGCATTAGGTATCACTGCTTACTTCTATGCAATTTTCAGTGAATTTGATCACGTAGTTAACCAAAATTGTTGATTATTCCAATTATGACGTCAATTTCCAGTCTTTTGATTGGTCGGATGAAATCTGCAAAAGGGTATAAAAGGGGAATTTCCCCATGCAGCAGAGGCTCAGTGTCCTAGGGCACGCTCCAGCGTTCGGATCAAAAGTTCGAATAAAAGAAATCTGATCTACGGATTGGCCTTAGTTATTAAGTAGCGTAAGCTACTTTATTATATTATTCTTATGAATAATAATAAATTGTAATTGTAACAGCAGCAAATACAATTATCTCTGCCTACGATATTAACATTTCTTATTCTGCCTTTATTATTGGCAAAGCATCTTCGTCTTTATTTATACTTGAGAAGCATTATTCATAATAGGGAAACAGTAATATCGAACTACGGATAGCAGATTTGTTATGTATATTATGCTCTCAAATATTTTCGATGTTGTACATAAGATTGAGATGGGTCTATATTGTTGCTCGGAGCATCATTTGCTGCAAGATTGAAAATCTGAAGAAACCACATTACGGCCTCGTATCAGCGTGCTTTGAGGAAATGTATTATGCTACAACACTAGATTTCTCACTATGAAATAGCGCTTAGATTCAAGTGCAATTATTGGTTTTGTTCGGACTTAAATGGGAATAGACACATTATTCAACGTTTGGAAATGGGAGAAAAAATAAAACTGGACAAAGGAGAAGAGAATATAGACGTACAAATGTCTAAAGGGGTAGCAAAAAGTTCGCAGCCTGCAGGATTCGAACCTACGCTCCCAGAGGGAATCTGATTTCGAGTCAGACACCTTAACCACTCGGTCAAAGCTGCAATGCAGGAAAATGGGAGAAACTAACATGATATGACTGTGAGCTGTGTTACATAAGAATGACTTAAGTGCTGTGAGTAGGGAACAAAGAAAAACATCTTCATTACAAAGAAACAGGAAGATAAAGATTGTAAAGTGACTGTTGAAATAAATAAGGACGGTGAAAATGTTGAATGAAGTTGTGGAGGGAAGCAGTGGAAAAGCATGCAGGATCCTCACTCGCACTGCAAAGATTGGAAGGATAATAATATTATGGCAAGGCAAGGAGAGCAATGAGCTTCAGCATTGCATTCGATTGCATTGGGTGTGTTCTGTGCGTCTTCTTCCGTTTCTATCGTTGTCATTGTGTTGTAGGAACGAGGCACAAGGCAAATCCCACTTCAGCCAGTTAAGGAGGCACATCGGACTAAATTATTACAAATTGAATGAAATCGAAAGCAACTTTACACTTTTTCAGGGTTCTGAACTGACTTTACAATCAAGCTCAGAATATTTCGCACAAATTTTAGCACCTTTTTACGAATATTTAGCAGCTTCATATGTCCTATCATGCATCTCTAGTTTTGTAGTAGTTTAATTAATTTGTCATTATATTATACTAATTGCACATAGGCCGCCGCAGGCGGACCTAGGTATTTCTAGTATTAAAATATTTAAAAGATGTTAGATAGATTGTTTAAAAAAATTAATTATGTAAAGCGAGTGAGTTTAGTACATATCACGTATTATATGCTATAAGGAGTCATTTTTCTATGCAAAACGCTACCAAGTAAGTTAGCATTAATTTTGTCAAACTTATCTAAACTTGTACAACACTTTTTAAAGCTGACTTTGAAATAAGTGTAATAAGACTGGTGGAGGGGGATTGAGAAGACTTGCCTAAACCCTGGACTTGAAGACTTCCTTTCAATTTTATGATTATTGCTGCTGGTAGCAGTTGAGTTGGTCTGTTCGGTGGTGTGGGTTGGTTTTTTAGAGTTTTCTGGTTCTCTGTGGCTGATTCAGTTGACTGCATTTGAATTGAGTCACATCACATAATCAACCAAACAGCCATAAACCAAACTAACATTAAGCAAAGGAGAAGTTGGGAGTTGCACAAGCCATGCTACTGATTGTACTGACGCTATAACAAAACAAAATAAATGTAGAATCTTGAGATCTTCAGATTGTGCTCGCTCTCTGCCCTCATTAATTATTACTTTGTTACGCATCCCATCTCATCTTCCCCCGCAGTAATTATCTGTCAATATTTGTTCATTACGTAGTCACATTTCTCTCATTTTAAACTTTCAACTGTGCTGCATCTGTCTGTCTCAACTGTCGTCAACGTTTAAGGCTTCATGCAAATAGTTTTACTTTTCGTAGATATTTCTATAGTTTCACTTTAGGTCTTCACTTTAGACACAACGACTCAAGGCATTGTATAAAATATTATTTATTGGCGAATGCTAAAGGTTCATTCCACACAAAGGCATAGAAGATTACAGAATATGATGTTAATTATTGTAGTGCAGTGTTAATGAATGATTCGGTGGTGGGATTGAATATGAAGTGAAGAATGTTGACTAATTGTGTTGACTGTGCTGAACAAACAATTTTTATGGCAGTTTTATTTGTACAGCCATTCCTTTGCCCTTGCCTTCTCAAATAGTGCAGAACACACATCAAGATGCACAGCAAGCAGAATTTCCTGTACAAATATAAAAATAAATGTTATGACGGACTTGACATTGACTTTCGTCCCTCCATCCAAATACTTTTCTAACAAATCAACTATTTTTAATGCCTATGCAAAGAACGTATTTAGTTAGGCTCTCTTGTCTCTCCTTTACAGTCTCTTGCTCTTGCCTAAGCTATCACTACATTTTCCTTTTACTATTTACGACTGGGCAATTTATTTATAGAGTCTTATGATTCATCACTATCATCACTGCATGAAAAACATAAAGAGGGAATGCCACTAATATTATTTTACACTGATGCTTAAGTGAAAAAAACACTTCAAATGTTTGTGCTGCTTAACAGAATGAAATGTATTTCTACTTCTACACAATCGGCCATTACTTGTAAAGGAAATAATCTGTCATGCTTGTTTACAAAATCAAAACTAAAAACAGCAGTATGGATTTAATGGGCCATTTTCTCTTTGAAAGATTTGCAATTATTTCGACTGCATACCGTAGGATGACTAATATTGTCTGTAAACAGTTCAATAAATACAAATGGTAAGTGTTAATGATTGTGTATCGAATGAAGCAGTAAAGCATTCATAGTTCCTTATCTTATGACATTGTAAATGTTTATGTTAAGTGTGCCATGAATTTTAACTGCTTCGGCATGGGTGCTGTTGACTATCCCAATCTGAATCCTTCACTGGTTCTTCTCAATGTTTGGTTGTGTAGAACAAAGTGATTACAAGAATAGTAGAAAAGCCAAGTGTGTGTGAATGGGAGTTTGTGACAATTGGATGTTGTGAGAGATGCTGGTGATGTGTGGCTGTGTAGGAACGTGGAATGCATTTCAGAGCCGAATATGGCGGTTTTAAGTCTTTTCAGCATGACAAATAAAATATGATTAGCAGAAGGACGCGCTGCAAAGAGAAGACTGCTCGAAGGACAATCTCATTTATTTGTAAATAAACATGGCGTAGAAAGATGAAGGCAAAGGTTTATAAGGCTTGACCTACTCTTCTTGACTTGTTTAACTGGAACATATACGAGAACCGTTTCTGTCACACTGTGACTAAATAAATCCACAGTGTGTACGACTACTACGAATGTGTGTGCGAGGATTTCAGTGGAGTGGATGGGAAATTAAACGGAATTGTGTTTAATGAGGAAGCGTCAAAATAAATGTTCCACACTTGTTCATGTGCACACACCACATTTGTCATTTCCTTTTCAACGACGAATTTTTCAATTACCAACCGAGCGATGCGTGTTATTTTCTTAAATGTAAAACTAGCACATAAATCCAAATCCGTGTCGTGTACACGAATTATTCTAAAAGGGCTTTTCTGTCGATTTATGATTTTCATACATTTTCAGTTACATAGTGGAATTGATTTTGTGTTTTTCCTACCACCAACACATGGAGGGAAATCTCCGCTTAGTAAAATGCTGTTTTCTTTTTCATTTGCACTTTGCCTTGCAAAATACGCTTGCAAATTGAAATTGTAGCCTTTTGGTTGAATATAAAGAATGTGATTATTGGCAGTATTATGTAACTGTGCAAATCTAATCGCGGAGTGTCTATTAGAGAAATATCGTTCTGTTGCAAGAATAATGCGGAGTAAGAAAATTCAGTGAAGTCAGCAGCAGAGAAGTGAATCGATGCATAAAGAGAGAAGATGGAAATCCAAATTCAATTTCATGCTAGAATCTATAAAATCAACCACAACGGTTTACGCTACACTTCAATTTTAATGAGATTTTCGTCTCAGAAGCGTCAGTACAAAAGTTGCAGTCTTTTCAGTACACTGCAATATTGCATACAAGAAATTTTGACTCCTTGAAAGGAAAGAGAAATCAGTACCTAATTATGAAGAATCAATATAAATTAATATTTGCCAAGAGGTTCATTATTTTCTTTCTTCTCCACAAGAACATTTTTCAAGACTGTAAATAGTAAACCCAGACAATCTCTCATGTTCCGCCCATTATTTTTTAACGCAAATAATTTACGACGTTCTCTCGTGTGTTTGCAGGCAATAAGGAAAGTCTTTTGCAGGAAACTCTAAACTTGGTCTGAGTAGAGATATGCAAAAGTATACAATTTCAATTTCATTCCCGAACAATGGAATTCAATGAGTACAAAAATCCGTTTTCTCTCTCTAATTTCTCGTACGCTAATTTTTAATTTCAAAATGAGTGAACGGGTTGCCAGTATTTTGTTTCTTGGGGTATTATAATAAGGAAATGTGAAATAAGGAAATGTGAAATAAGGAAATGTAAAATAAGGAAAGTGGGAAAAGGTTTGGTGTGGAATATTAAGTAGCAGTATTTGTATTTTAGTGCATGACATGACAGCAGAAAATTATTAATGTTTGGGGAATTGAGCGGAGCTTGATTTAAATCCCTGTATCAATCTGTCATTGAGATGCGCTGTTGCGATTGCGATTTTCCATTTTGCTTCTTCTTCTTCTTGTTGATGATGATGATCTGATGCTCTGCTGCTTCTCTGATATGTTCCACTTGCAAAAAAGGTGTATGGGTATTAGTAGAAGGAAATCCAGGACATGGGATGCATGGAGAGATGACGACCGGAGAAAAAGCGATGCATGGAGAGCATCTGGAGAACTTCAGTTCATTTTAGCGGAAAATTTTGCGAATGTAAAAAGAGCGTGGATGCGCATAATTTTTGCAAAGCTACTCTCTTTACACAACTACCGGCTGTTTCCTTTTCTTTCTGGTCCACTTCGTTTTCACATCTCACCAAAGCTTATGAAACCGTTCTGTCTGTCTCTCTGTGCGTCTGCAAACACGACAACTCCAGTTACTCCAGTCAAAATAAAACTAAACAATTGTGTCAAAGGAGTCAAAGGACTACACAAAGGCTGTGTGTGCAATAAAGACAGAAAGTTGAATGGTTGTAAGGAAGGAGGGTCTAAAAGTGACAACTAAATATTTCACACTTACTGAAAGGTGAAATACTGCTTCTACCGATCTAAAAAATATGAAAGGCTCTTCCAACACTGTTTTAAATACTCAGCGTCTATAGGAACACAATAGCAAAAGTAATACTCCCGTGATCTTTGTTTAACTACTCTTTAACTACTTAATTGTGCCGAAATAAATTGTTTTAGTTCAAATTCCACAGTTGTTTTTTAGGCATTTTGTTAGTTAATTGTGAAAATATGGATCGATTTAGTTTAAATAGTCCCAAGTGTGTCAGATTGGAATTTTTGAATTTAGCAAATGAGTATATCTGGGAAGTAAATGGTGGAGTGAGGTTCAGTACAGAATGGACGTGATGAGGCGTCGTGGGATTGCAGGATGTTAGTTGCACGTCTTTGTGTATTGTGTATGTTAAATCCCTTCCGATTGAGGAATGAGAGCAGAAGCAACGTGATCATGGTGTAAGACTTGTATTACTTACATGTAAATGTTTTATACTCAAATCTCTTGTCAAATAGAAATACATTAGCTTATAAAATATAAGTAAAACATTATTGCGTTCCATCTTTAGGAAAATGGGTTTTGTGCACGTCGGAATGAGAAAGTGGCCAAGTGGAGCAATTCCATTTCCAACACAGAACAGAACTGGAATTCGATAGGCTGCTATTGTATGTACTGCAGAAGTGTCATTTGGCACTTGCTCTGAAAAACTAACTCGCTTACACAAGAATACACCTAACAGGAAAAATAAACGCTGCGAATTAACTCGTCAGAAAAGAAATGAATTTTTCAAAAGAAATGGGTGAAGTCGTCAAAAGGTGAATGCGTCAAAAGAATGAATGAATTTTTCAAAATAAGAAATGAATGCGTCAAAATACTTAACATATAAGGTTGTGAGTAAAAATTAACGATGCAAAGCTTTAATCGATCTTTAAGATCTGCTATACGTTTCGACTTCTGACTTCCGACTTATAGTCGTGAGAAAAGTGACAAATAAAAACCCAACAATTGTTTTTGCCCATCAAATAAACAAAAATTAGAAAAAATTGTATATACCAAATATCGACATAGAACATCTTTCAAATTATTCAAATTGCATGTATAGTCGTAGATGGTCTTTGGGAGAAGATGAAAAACAGGGGTAAAAATAGGTTTAATAGTTTGGAAAAACTACTTGTCCCAAACCCATTTCATACAAAAAACTTGCATGACAGAGGATTAGTGTTTTCAGATGGATAAATAAATAAAAAACTGAAAACGGGTTTGGCACAAAGGTCAAATTAATGATTTACTTAATTTAGCAAAAGTGCCGAAATAATAGAAGGGCATACAGACAATATGAAATGGCCCTTTTGCTCCGATAATGTTGTATTTCTCAATTTCCAACATTCGTGAATCAAAGTTGTAGCAGCTCAAGTAGTAAAACATGGCAAACAAAGACGAGTGTTACCCGAAATAATTCTCGTCGTATTCTTAAGCGTACAGCTTTAGTTTTACAGTACATTCTAATCTTCGCATTTTGTCATATTCATCCTCATTTTTTGTTATATACATCCTCAAGTTTTGTCGTATTCATCCATTTCTAAATTCGTCCATTTCTTTTGAAAAATTCATCTCTTTTTTTGTTGGATTAATATTAAGTCAAAAATAAATATCCGCAGTACTTGTTCATTTAAGTGAAAGTGGAAATTGAATCGCTTAGTGAAATAAAAACTTTTTCCAACTTCTGCTGCTCAAATGCGAACATTCCGTATAGACGCTCATTTCTCACCCATAACGTCCAGATCCATATACAAAAGCACACTACACTTCTAATACTTCATGTAGAACGAGCTATATCTAATAGCCTTCTCAATTTTGTGCTGTCAGGCACATACAGTGGGATATTGCATGTAAATTGCATGTGCTAATAGTAGATACTCAAATAAAATATTATCCTACTTGTTAAATAGCCGTGAATTATTTAGAACTAAATCCTATGCAGGGTCACACATTTACACAATAGAAATGTACACGTTAGCACACAATATCATTTTGCCATTTGTATTGTAACCGCTGCCACAAATGTACACTGACCTAACCTGAGAATCAATTTAAAGCAGTTTTTTTATTACAAATCACTAATAAATACTTTCTGAATGAACCTGTAATTTACAGATGTCATAATGTATGGAATTGGCTAAAACATTCTATCCTGTATTAAGCTACAATTTTTCGTTCTTTCCCAAAATTCACTCAAACTACATTAGCCACTAACATAGCCGTTATGGAATGAAGAAGGAAAAGAAAAGTTGGCAAATGTATAGGAAGGAGCATATTATTATTTACACGAGAAGATTATGGAAGTTTGGAAAGGCCTAAAGTTTGAGTGGAGATGGTTGAAGAAAGATTGTATGGGTTTGTGGCGTGTATGTAATAGAATTGATTAGGATTCGTTTGAATTGGGTTGCCTATGGGTCCGAATAGTTGAATAGACGAAAATGGTACGATGTGGAAAGCACATTTTTGCAAAGTCATTATTACACGGCTACGACTATTGCTATTATTAGCATTGGTAATGGCCACATGCATTTGCATCGCCTGGCTATGGCATGTGAATACTAAACAGCAGTTCAGACTTGGATGATTGCTTGGACAGAAACAGAGGCTGTGGATTGTTTGGAGGTGGGTGGGTTGTGGATAGGAACATTTATTTATTTCTGCATGACAAACACAATTATTAATTGTCTGCCTTGTGTCATGTCTCTCTCGCTGGGCCTTGTTTCAAATGAATTATGAATTCAAATAAAGTTGTCAAAGAGCATTAGCATACGAGTGCCTCGTGCCACGGACATATCAAAACTATCATCCTCAAGAAACGTTTCATCCATCCTATGGCTACCTTTATTTGTGTATTGCGCGAATAGTTGTATAAATAACCATGCCTACTTTATTATATAAGTACCTCGCTTACATACCCTTCCAATTTAACACAATGCTTTCAAAGCACATTGTATAGAAGTAGTGTGGGATCAGTTGCTCCCTTTGCACAGTACACCCGTGCACACCAACCACATGCACAGGCAACATTATCATATCTCATCAGAATATTCTTGCTGTATGCTCAGCTAATTCACTTTTCTTTCCACCTTCGTGTTGTGTAACATTAACTCTTAACAATTTCACGCGTGTGATTTGGTACTTTAAATTCATTTTCTGATTCACTGCTATATCTTTATAAACAACAGCACGCAGTTCTGCAGCACCTTACTACCTAAACCCTTTTGTTCCGAATCAGACTTCATCATGTATACCTCAGGTATGTCAAACAATATCCAATCAGACCCAACAGTCTTTTCCTTACACTTTCACATTGTTCATCCTACAAATACGTTTGCTGAAGAATTTCCGTCATTACTAGAATCATTTTGTGTAAAGTAGACGCAGATACATTCTGTCCCTATCTCTTTACTTAAATCAGCTACCTATACTGAAATACAAATAGTTCAACAAGAAAATGGTTGTAATATGCAATACCATAATAAAATAGATAACTTTTTTGAATAATGAAGGCTTTGAACTCAAAAATGGTTGTGTTAAACTGCAAGTCATTGCTAATTGGCCAGCGAAGGTCAGGTAGACAAGTTGGCAAGTTTTCTACTCCCTGATAAATTTTGCATTTTGCACTTAAAATTATTGCTACAAACAAAGATTTTAAAATTAAATAAACCGGTCAACACCGGGAGTAGCAAAACAACGAGGCTACATAATATTTAAAAATCAAATGCAGACAATATATATACTTGCACATATATACACACATATACATATATATATATATGTGTGTACAAGTCCTGGCACTTATACAGAGATACATTGAATGGGTCAAAGGTGATGAGGGAGCTGACCGATGAAGTCTTTAGCTGAAAGCGTTGTTCAGGTATGGTACATACGGTGATACAGACAGACGGACAAAGTGAAATGATGGAAAGAAGTTGTTTGTTGAATAAGGACAATGGATATTATTTGGAGCCATTGGAACACGGTAGTGAATAAAGTGATGGGAAAGATAATGAAGAGCACGCACTAGGAAATGAAATGTATTGGAGGTATCTGTGATGCATGAGAATATTATCAGAAGTAATTCTGTATTCGTCATGCATATCTTTCTCTTTAACAAAGTCTTCACGCGTTTACATATTCTGTCATTTGAATTTTTTGTTTTGGGAGTGGGTCTCCTCTTGTTTCTTCCAAATGGTACAACATTGAATATGCATGTCTAATAGAGCAATAGGAGAACGCACATTACAACTTGTCACTGCTCACGCGACCGCCAGATGATGATGAATGTTATTCAGCAGAGCCATATCCCTATCTGCAGTACACGTAACACTCCAATGTAACTCGCCATGCGAAATGCACTGCATAATATTGCATGCTTAACAGACAACTCCAATTCAACTGAATCCACTGTCAATGGAATTGCCCATGCCATATTATGCTATATTAATACACTGAATTTATTATACACATACATAATACAACTTGCATATTGTACAAATAGAGAGAATAAGCATGGCCCAGCATGGTGAGGATCGGCGTGGATTGTGGAGAGAAAGGTGAAGGAAGATAATTGGAGGAGATTGCGTACGTCGTTGGTGCGTTGTGCAAAGGACGGAGACTGCTGGTTCCTCCACGTTGTTGCGTTGATTCGTAGTAAATCTCATTTAGAATTGAACTATGCCTTGTCCGAATCCGTTTTCTTTTGTTCGGTTCACGATGAAGGGTCACGCACAACTTTTCCCTGCCGTCGCTCATTCTTCCAGTTCTTATGGCTCCCCTTGAACAACCAATTTTGCACTTGCAAATAAAAATAGCCCTTGTGTCATGTCATGTGTCTGCTGCACTCTCTGCTTCTTCAACTTCCTCTCACGTTGTACGCCACTCGTCTCCGCTATTTCCAACCATAATTCAGCATTAGTGCAGTCTTACATCAATTCCACCGTCTGCGTGTTCCCATCCACCGACACTACCCGCAATATCCTCTCATTCAAATCCCAATTCAAATCCTTCAAAATACAAAATCCCTTTTGTCCTCTTTAGTCCTCCAAATGTTCCACTTCTACCACATATCAAGTTTTGGCTCATTTTTAATTTTCATATAAGTTGCAAAATTTGCCTTCAAATTTGCATTCAGTGATATACTTAAATTTTGTTGAGTCTTCTCAGAATTCTGAAGAGTGGCGTATTCTGTACGTGTTCCTACTTTTTGCTACTGCAATACTGCATGTTGCAAAAGTATTTGGGAAAGATAGGTTTTACAAAGGGGTATAGTTTGTATGAAAGGTGAGTGTGGGACCAGACTCGTGTTGGGTGTACGTAAAATATTTATGGACTGCCTTGAAAACACCTTGAGGCCTATAAATACTTGTAACTGTAACTGCAGGCTGCATTGGACATGGCTTGACAAAAAATAATGAGACTGATTTTGACTAAAGAAAGAGAGTTTGTTATTGAAGACATTTGTTATATTATAGTTACTTAATTTGAGACTGGGAGACTGTTTGCGCTGTGTCTGGTAGTTGGCTAGGTTAAAGCTTGGCAAAGGGAAATGGTAAACCCGCACGCATGCTGCATGCTGTGTGTACTGACACGACTCTTGAATTGTGTGCACTACAAACTAGATGAAAAATAACTCCCCGTTGCATTGCAAAATACAACTAAGTAATACAAGTACATGCGGAACAATGGACGTAGATAGTGTATACAGATAGGTGTACTATTTCTTGTGTGTTGAACTGGTTGACTACACCAGGCAGAAGTAGAGCTAGAGAAGTGGAGACTGGCGTTTTATTTGTATTTGATTGCGGAGAGAGGAATATGGAAATGGAAACTTGTGTGGCTGTCATGTCACCTTCAAATTCATTCAGAAAAGCCTCGTTTGTTTGCGCCTTGCTTGTTGCACTTTCGCCTTTATTTGGCTCTTCGTAGTTGCAACATGTCTATAAACTAAACGGCTTTTGTCTGTTGCTCTTGTTTTTCTTCATTCAAACATTTTTGGCAGGCCTGTCATCTGAACACTTTACACATGCACAAGTAGAACTATAAACCCTACACATAATCCCACTTTAAATTCTTACACCCATTCCATTCCAGCTCTTCTTCCTTTTCTCAGGATTTGTCTTGTCGAGATATGCGGATGAAATGAAAGCAAAGTAAATCTTTTATGCAACACAAATCCCGCTTTTCCCTTTATCTTTTCAGACGCCACTTGTCTTGTCCTCTCTGTCTTTGCATCATTCTGTCACACCATTTTCTGTGACCGCTCCTTTTGTCTGTCAAGTCTCTGCAACACAACTCTCATCAGTCCATCCCAAATAGCACAAACATTTTCACAAAGCTCCAACGCAAATCCACCCGTCTCACTCAATCAACGCAACTGTGCTCTTCTTCGTCTTCTTTACTTTCACACAGCCACACTTAAACGTAAAATCAGATGAGATGTCGCACAATTTCTTCGCAACTTAAACTGCATTTATTTTTATTAAAGAGTCGCAGCACATTTTAATGAAGAATGAGCATGTCAGGAATAATACAATTTGCTTCTGATGTGTTTATTGCAGTCAGTCATGTCTAACGTCAGTAAAATGGCCCACTCGAGTCTATTTATGAAGACAGATCCATATAGGAAGTGCACACACTTGTACCTTGTGTATTATTGTTTATACGCAGTAAATATTGTTTTGTTATTGCTGTTCACATATTTTACCCCGAAAAGTGGAGACTTGCTTGTACAAGCCGAATAAGTGTTTTTCATAGCGTGCAGAGTGGGATATTTGTATGTGGACATAAAATAGGATTGCTGATAGATGATGAAAGTAGAACAGTTCATATATAGAAATAATTTCTATACAAGTAGGAAGAAGTACTCGCTCAGAATTCCTGTGTCTATTTTTAAATGCTTCAAAAGGTAAGTCAAGGGGAGAGGCTCCACTGCGACCACGTTATAAAGTTAAAACATGATGTAGTCAAGTGATAGCGTATTTGCACGTTGTGTATGAAAGTGAAAAGCGTCTATTTCTTCTGAGTATGATAATATAGTAATATAAGAATGAGTGTGTGTATTTTAAGACTGGGTATATTTAGAAGACATCTCTCTGTGCGTGCAATGGCAAGGCAATGAAAGTTTAAGCCAAAGCAAACAACATCAAATACGACTCCTTTTTTCCTGTGTATCCCACACTAATACTCTCTTTCCAAATCTTACTCACAAAATAATCAGCTTTAAATCCACACGACATAAAATAAGTAACATTGATATAATATACACTATCGTCTAATATATGTAGCTACACATACAAGTAGTGGTATAGTTGTGTGAGTAATAATCAGTCGGCATTCACAATTCACAAATCTGAGTGGACGGTTCATTTATTATTTTTGATGGCATTTTATACTGCCTGCTGATCTGCCTTAAAGACAAGGCAGCGCCACTCTCTCATTCAGAACTCTTTTCTTTTAAAGACATCTGAATGAGCAAATACTTTTGCTTGCCGTACACTCCCTCCGTAGTCTACACAATCTATAGCCACATAAATACACAGCTACATCGTGCAATAATGGCTGATGTGAAATGTGAACAGTCGTCGTCCTTTCTTAATAAGGCGAATGTAAACAATAACTTTGTCTACTCTGTATCTCTCTGCACGTTTAGCAAGGTGTATATTATATCATATGAAATTCTGATATATTATGCAGGATACTTGCTTTGGTTTTACGTCTCTGTCTCTATGTGATCTTCATCGCTTAGGAAAGTACGGTAGAAGGTTTATTGGAATTATGTCTGTGGTTGTAAAGGGAGGAGGAAAGAGTTCGCAGTGTGAGAAGGAATAGATATTTCAGCTTGACTATTTGACTATTTTTACACATTTGCTCAATTGGAAATTGGAAGTGTCTCTTGTAAAATGCAAGTCTACTGCCTTATTAACTTATTACTTCAGTCGCAGGCAGGAGGCAAGCCACGAGCTGCACACATTTTCTAACATTCTATTTCCATAACACCACCACATCACATCATCGCGTACTTATACACGCAAGAGTAACATTCTCTGCAGCATTTCATATATAGACACTCTTATTATTATTCCTATATCAACTACAACCAACCCCATCCCTCTCTTTCTTTAATACTTGCTTTAATACTTCAATAATACTGCATTGTACATTGCTATAGTATATGGTACCTGTAAATGTACTGCCCAAAGTACAGAAGTATTTCCACGAGAGAATATTATTGTCTCTCCATTTGCAATTGCAACTCTAATCGTTGTAACGCATGTTAAGCAGCATATTTCATCCGACATCTCAATATATTTTTGTAAGGACGTGATTTTGGATATGAATTTATTTCGATACTGCGAACTGTGTGTTGTGTGTAGCAGTGTGCGTGTAATTGTACAGTGGAAGCAGTGCGCAGTGTGAGGATTGGTATTGATAAAGGTCGGAGAGAATTTGATGGGAAGAGATAAAGACGGAGACGGAGATGAGCGGAGGAGATAAGAAATGGCCAAGAGCTAAAGAGCAAAGAATAATTACTGCTACGAAATGAGTTTAATGAAGGTGCATGTCGTGTCTCATGTGTGTGTGCAGTTAAGGCTGGTCTGCGGCAGTGTCTTCGCATAAGGCCTTGGAACTTCTGGTAGGTGTGGTGTCTTATTCCAGTCTTTCCATCTTCCACTCTCCTCAGCTCTGTCTACCACACACAGATCGGCCAACTACACTTCAGTCGTCTTCTCACTTCCCTTTTTCTTACACGCTCTAACCTGTTCACATGTCCAGTCCTTCAGTCTCAAACTAAATCATTTCAATCTCATCGTTCTCAGTACTCGCTTTTATTATAGGCAATGTCCACGGAGGAGGAGGAGGAAGGGAATCAAAAACAACGCTGTCATTGTGACCAACTTCTTGTACAAATATCTGTTTAGAGCAATAAAAGAATTTTCATTTTTCAACGTATGATCACCAACACACTGGTTAGTGCTAAATGATATTTGGGTTTGCACAAATGTGCTGCATGCAAGGAAAAGGAAGAATTAGCGAAATTGTGATTACACAGGAGTACATAGTGCACAGTGTGCGTGTTTGAGACACAAGTAGAGTGTGTACGTGGTTTAGTGTTACAATTATGTTGAGCACTGCAATGTTGCGTATAATTCACTTAGCCGTGTCCAAATCCATTCAGTCAGACAATAAAGAAGACGCACTGTGTGTAACCGTATTGTGTGTAGAGTGCCTTTTACTTAAATAGCCGTGCAGTTGAACAGTTTTACAATTTGCGACTTTAGAACAGAAAGTTGACTTGAAGCTGAAAAATGATTGCGATTGTTGTTCAAAGTGGAAGTTTTGTGGGACAGTAATCGGAGTGTTTATGTTTATCGTTGTCAATAATTGTCCTCACGCATTTAAGCGTACACAATATAATTAGAAGCAAATGCCACGTGCGTGCACGCGCCTGTAGCTGAAGTTATTTCCTTCATTCATTATTCGGACATTGTGTGCTTAATATATCATTCTGTAGTACACAGAAATACAATTTTAATTTAAGTGCGCAGTACGCCAAGAAAACTTTTGTGCTTAATGAAACTGTAATTAATACTACTCTACTTTGCAAACGTTTTATTTGGCACTTTAGAAATAGCATTTAATTCAATTGCCATTAATAATAATAAATGGATGTCTCTTCGGGTCAAAAGTATTTTATGTTGACGGAAAACTTTAATTTAAGGGAAAAATGAAAAAGCGAAATGGAATTCTTTTACTCGTACATTATGATTTATGCATGTATGAAAATCAAGTTAAAGCGTCAATAAATGTTCTGCGAATCTGAATGAGTGCATTGTAAATTTACATTAACTACTTCATGAATGGGAAAATCCACTTTGGAAGAAAAAATACAAATTTGAGCATGTTGTGGTTGTGAACGATCATTATTATGTTTATGACCTTTCAGTATTTGTGCGTGCATAAATATATATTGGTACACTGAAATAACGCACAGTGCGAAAGTAAACTTTGATTTGCACATAATATGTGGTGGATATTAGTGGATCTAGTACGTGCAGATGTCTTCGTCTCATGTAAGTATTTTACAGCATTCCTTTTCCTAAGTATGAAACGTTTCTGCTTTGCTTGTCAATAACTTGCAAAATAATTTGGTCAATATTTCGTAACTATTTATCAGCCATGCATACGACAAAGATTTATGTGAGAGTAACTGCAATCCTTGGAAGATAGTTGTTTACTTACAAACTGTAGTCAAGATTATTTTATGTGACGAACGTGACCACCCTTACGAATGCAATTATTCCAAACCTTTCAACTGTGCCTTCAATTACGTTAGGGAAATATCAAGCAACAGTCTTAAAGTACAAACAGAAAAAATGTAACACAGACTGCAGTGGCAGGGATGATTTTCATGAACAATGAGTGTCATAGCCTCAACAGAAAATAGAATGTTTATTTTATTTCTGACTGTGACTGAATAAAAAATTGGTAGTTGTCCCACACATTCTTTAAGTGCGAATCATCACATGTTTGACTCGGGTTTGGTTATAACAAGAAGTCATACAACATGAAATAATTCATTGCAAAACGGATGTAAGAAAGTGGTGGATTTTTTACATTTTATTACGCAATTTTTAATTGGACACTTTATTTGAGTATTTAAAAAATGAAATGACTATTTTCTTACGAATAATTATCAAGCACATAAAAAAACTTATTCCGATTATATTGACATGTTATGAGTTTTCAAACACTCAATGTCAAATACAGCTATGAAGTTGTTGTTCGGAAAAATATTTGAGCTGTTTAAATACGAAAAAGATTTTCTACAAGATGCGTACTTTGGTTTCTCCGAAAGTCTCTCGGAAATGTGCTCCACCAGGAAGAATGTTTATTGCATCCCTGTATTTGCTGAGGGGGCGTCTATTATGGCACGTGAGTTATCTTACGAAAATCTGTTGCACTAGAAGTTTAAAGGATGGTTAGCAGAGTTAACACTCGTCCAGTCATAGATTTATTTGATTTCACTATAAATAGCTACCATTGTAAAGTTCATTGGCAAATAAACATTGTCATTTGTGTGCAAATAATCCACAATAAGACGAAAGAGAGAGAAAGCAGAATTATTTATTGAAGAAGGAGGAAAATGATGATTAGTTAGGGAAAGGAGAATTTTAGATTTAGCAGTTGAAAAAGCGAGGACCCTTAATAAAATGTGTAGTGTGATAATTTGACGAATATTGAGAGTGGAAGTGCGTGTGAAGAAGGAAGGTGAAGTGGAATTGAGTGACAAGCAGGACTGGAAGTGCAGAAGTAGACTTGGCTAACTTGTTAGTATAATTATGAAGTGTATACTTCTTGATTGTAGAAAACATGAGACAAATGAAGGGAATTTGTGTAAAGATTAGTGATGTGTTTGTGGATAAGAATAATGAGGATAAATATAGAAGATCTCTTCTGAATGAGGACGCTGTACGTTGAAGTCATGGCGGTTGTGTGGGCCACAAGAAAAGTGTGAGAGTTGGGAGAGCGTGGTTGGAACTGAGGAATGTGAGATAAGACAAGGTGCACTTGCTATGAATTCAAATAAGACGAGAGAAGAAGAAGAGTCTGGAGTTGAGGCTGCTGCTGGCGAAGAGGAGCCTGAGTCTTCCATTCTCATGTAAATAACCGTTCTCATGCACACAAATGAAAATGAACTTCAAGAATCTCTTGCAGCCAAACACACATAACAATATTCTACATAACTCCCAGTCATAATAATGCTACGAATGACTACGGTCCTCCTCTTACACAAATATTCTACGTGCTATGCATGCTGTAAAGGCTGATGCAGTGTAGACGGAGTTTGCTATGAGGAAATATTATGATGATGTTGATGTGAATGTGAATGAAGGAACTTTTCTTGGGCTCGCCTCCTCCGCAGTCTCCAGGTCAGCAGATCTCTTCATTACCAACCACCACAGAATAATATTCTTCACAAATAATCTTTTATTCTTCCACCACTACTACACAGGGCCACAATACCTCTCACTCATCCACTTGCTGTAGAATATGTCAGGCCACAATTGCATTTACTAAACAAGTGTGCACAATTAAACGTCAAATGTGTTTCTAAGGCAAATGGATATTGCATGGTGCTGTAAAATGTTCTGTCCAAGCAGTGTGGAAGAGTGCTCAGAATAAGCTTATCTTAAGGTTTATGTATATTCTGCCTAATACATAAGTAGGACATGCCCAACACAAATATTGTATGGAGTGCATGGACGGACTGTGTATATAGACTGTGTAATATGAGTACTCTACATATAATGATGTGGATGTTGGTTTGACTGGATGGTTGAATGGATGGAAGAGGAATTGTTGTAAGGGAGTTGTGCGTTGAGGTTGGTTGAGAATTGAGAACAGAATTTTTTAGAATGGAATTCGGATCTCCCCTTGTAACATTCTCGTAATGCCTCTGGTCACACACATTTATGACTGCAGGACTCTGAGTCTGCGTCTCTTCTTCTGCATAGCCAGCCTTTTTAATAAGTAGAAATCGTAGGCCCATCATGGACTGTGGACTACTTAAAGGTTGTGCCGTGCATGGGGCTGGTAGATTGAAGGTATGCTCCAGGATGCCATGGGAAATGTGAAAAATGTGTAAGACGACAGAGAGAGATGGGATACACACAACACACGTACATTATTCACAAAAGTAGGTCTTCCTGCCGCCACTGCAATATTTTCCTCCTAAAGAATCTTCCTTGTCTCAGCTAAACGCTCTTCAGCGTCGCACAACTCAAATCTTATGCTCAACTAACACACACTCACGTCATCATGTACAAATTAACAGTTTGCTCCAATTAAAACCAAGCAGGCTCCACTAATTTTAGTTCAGGCTATAATACAATATGAAATACCATACAACCCTTTACAAATACTGCATAATTAACGTATTTGCCATGTTCTTTGTGGAACTACTACGGAAGGGAGCATTTGAAATAATAATAAGTTGAAAACAATTTCTGCGTGTGAACTACGCATTTTGTGAAACCTTCAAACAAACTAGCTTTCATTTCGTTGTTTTTGAAATCTGTACACAAAGAATGTACTTATGCAGCTTCCATTAGATCTGTTCCACGTGTACTGCATAGGCATTGCTTTAAATTCACAAGACTTTCTGCCTTTTTATGTGATATTATTGTACATATTTCAAAGCTACCTACAAATACACACACACTGAAATGTATACAGCTAGTCCTTGTTGTTAATTTGGAATTTATAAGTTCTTTGAGCAATTTGCTTTTGTACTCCCTCAGGCTCATCCCTCTTTCTTTCTAATGGGATCGTTATGCTTTTGTTGAAATGCTTTCTTCCACACTGTGCATATCCCACATCTATTTTTACGTTCTGAATTCCGACCTGAAACATTCTTTCCTTACAGAGACAACAACTATTTCAATTATTATAGCCGGTAAATGCACGGGAGATTTAATTGTGTGGAGGTATTTATTGTACCATAAAAGAACCTTCAGCTGAATACTTTGCTATCATACTTTATTTCACTCCTATACTTGTCCAATACTTTCATACTAACAACATTTTTATTGTCATGCAGTCATAGTTATTAATGTGGAGCATTCATACCGAGTGAATGTGTAAACATTAATTGTTATTCAAATCAGAGTTTTGTACACAAAGCTAAGGAATGAACTGGCACTACAATTTGAAGAGATTTTAACTGATTGTGAATGAAATATAAACGAGAACTCTCTGAAGTATTAATAGTAATCAATAAAAAAGAGTTGCGTTCGTTTTGCCTTTAGTTATTTGTTTTGAGAAATCATACGCTATTTGTAACGGTTGAAATACGTAACGAAGTGAACTACGACACGGTAACATTCACTGCGTGAGTATTTGTTAGGTATCAGCATAACTACTTGGACGACATGTATTCAAAACATCAATTGTCATTTCTAGAATTTCTCAAACACTGTTGCTCTCCCAATCCAAAAGTAGGCTGCCTTCACTTTCAAACATTAGTGAAATTATTATATTGTTAGCAGTATTTAGAATACATTGTGTATTTGAGACTGTATTAACACAGCAGTTACGTCATGAGGTCATGACGGAGTTGACCGATTGACCCATCTACGAACTAATCCTTCCATTGGACCACCGGAGTGCATGTACCAAGTTTGAAGTCATTATTTCAAACCGTTCTTCAGCTATGGTGGTGAAGGACAGATGAAAAGACAAAGACAGCTTTGGTGTTTCTATAATAGCTTATAATTTGGTAGATAGAGCGTTTTAAATGCTTCCTACATTAAGTTGTATTTCTATCATTCATTTCAAAACATTTTTGTTAAGTCCGTTGAACGTGTGAATGTACCGCAGGGTGGTCAATCTATGTATGTTGTATTGCTATGGACAGGGACATGGAACATTTCTATGAAGAGTGAGAATGTGATTAGTGTTTCAGGTGTGATACCACATGGTTTTTTTCTATTGACATGTGTGTGTACACATCCACTATTTAGTTAGTAGTTACCTACCACAGAAAAATGCATGAAGAGCATTATAATGCAAAGCTAATGAAACACTTGCATTTTATTTTGTAATCTCTCCTGTCTGTTGTTTGATGATTTGTGTGTGCAATCAAAGTTTAAAGCGAGAAGGTTTTTGGAGTAGTAAGAGTAGAGCGATTCCACTGTGGGCAAGTCTGGGACACTTAATTCTTATTCGTATACACTAGCCGCTAATAAAGCAAGCAAAAAGCAGTGCAATGTTAATGCATGGCATTATATGGCGTGACAGTGTTATGGCGTGATACGCAAGCGACTAATACTTCGCATGGCTAATACTTTATGGAAATTCGCTAAATGTAAGAAATGCTTTAGCAATAATTGTTTCTTTACTACTACACGATAAAAAATTAGACAAATGAATGTACACGTGTAAAATGATTGAAGCATTCACGGCAAAAAGTGTTGCCTGTTTACACTCGTGATGATTCGTGCGTGCATCAAACCGATCTTTGAGGCAAGTCTCCTGCTTCAAACAATTTGCTTATATACAAATTATTGTTATTGCTTTATAGTTTTACAAGTAAGAAAACGATCGCGAAAATAGAATTGGTTGAAGGAAAGCAAAACGAATTTGGGATTTTAAGAGAAAAACTGACCAGTTGTACATGTCCCAAATTAAAAACGTTGAGACATAAAAATGACTTTACGGCTGCAGTATTACTTGAAGAGGTTTAATTACTTTGTCTCCGCCAGTCCACGGCGACGGTGTAGAAAAGAGATAAGAAGAAGAAGACCCGTGTGGATGTTGATATCAGTTCTTCTCATCTCTTCGCATCAATTCAACTCCAATAACTTCGCAATCCTTTGCCAAATCCTTCAGTGCCATCCTTAGTGTCCCTGTAGTACACTCTCCACCCTCTCAACTCTACACGCTATACTATAACATACATTTCGTGTGAACCAAACCGAGTCACAGTGAATGGCTGATTCGTATAAAACTTTTCTAAGGTTTTCTTATACAAACGATGACTTGTGATGGTTGCTTCTACTATATAACCGTATAGTATGTATATAAGTATATATTACACGCATAGAGTGTATAAAATAATGCTGAGAATAATATTTGTTTGGTTTGGTTTGGACGACTGTGTGGAATGGGCACTGTGTGTGTGCAGAAAGGAATGCAGGGCATTTGGTTGTGCTTAGGTTGTGTAGATGTGCACCTGTGCCAAGTAGAGAGTTGGGAATAAATCAATTTGGAGTATAGAATGGATTGGAAGTACATAATATGGCCAAATACGGCATCCCTTCAAGTAGAGCTAATTAAATTGTTAGCAAACAATCAAATGAGAACGTTTTCTTTTGAATTAACTTTAACACTGTCAGCTGAGTAACTTCTATAACACCACGCATTCTTGGACTGTGATGGGAGGAAGGGTATATAGTACGACTGAA
>JABASD010003016.1:0-22438 GCA_019776165.1 Pogonognathellus flavescens
ACCAACCCGCCATTAGGCCAATTCAGTGCCAGCAGTCACGCCGTCCTTTGGGCCAACGTATTATTGTGTCGGCAGACCGTGTTGGGCCGCTCAAGTCCCAATTACTTTGTGCAGCTCGGGGATATTCTACTCGCTTCCTCCTAAATGAATACTTCCGCGAATGAATTTGTTCTTGAAAATAAATGCGAATTCGCTTCACTGTTTAACCAGTTATGATGATGTAGCAATATTTAAGCTGAAAGCCATTACCTCTCTACCAAAATTCTCCAGGCTAAATAATAAATGTGCAGAACACAATTTGTGTGCTCCGAGTAGTCGTAAAAAGCAATATCTGTTGTCCATTACCGAGCTGGCTGTGTGATGGAATGATGGTTATCACGAATGATATCTGATATGACGACTCTGAGTGTTATAGTGCCCGTATTTACCATCCATTCCCACGCTCTCTCTTCACACACAGCTTTCTGCTTCGGATTGGAGAATTCTATATTTCTGCATTCTCCCTTACTTCATGTCATGTCGAATTCTTGTTATTGCTGTGTCACACACAGACGAGACATTTGAAAGTCTGTTTGATGTAAACAACACATTTATGTGTACTCCTTCTGCACAGGTTTCTAATGGGACAATATGCAAACGTGTATGGAGATGTCATTAGTCATGTCAATATCACCTCCGTTCGTGTCGAGGATGGAGGAGAATACGAGTGCTCTTTCGAAAATCGAGCGGGCAGAACATCACATGCGGCACGACTCAATATATACGGTAATACATTTCGAAACAAATGCCCCTTCCTAGACATTATGCCAACTATATGTGTATATGTCATCGTTTCATGATTCCTGAACTAACGAGAAGCTGCTAAAACCATAACATAAGTAGGTTTAAAGCTTGAGTATTACTTATAGCTTTACATAGCTAAACCTAATTAAAATTATTTGTTTGACGTTTTTTGTTTGTAGAATATCAGCAATATTTTATTTCCCGTTTTACAATTATTTGGAAATCCTGTTCTTTTGTGTGTGTTAATGTCTAATGGCATAGTACAGTAGTAAGAAAACATCAGTGTTAAAATTATTACTATCTATATACATTGCAAATGATATTTTGTGAATGACTGTTTTTTCTGATTAATGTGTATTGTTTTTTGTGAACGACAGGACAGCCGTTTGTAAGGCCGATGCCTGACATTTTAGCAACATCAGGACAGAGATTGACAATCAAATGTCCTGTCGGAGGTTACCCAGTGGAGATAATCATTTGGGAAAGAGGTAAAAAATTCATTTCTTGTATGTGGTTGGGAAGAAGTGTAGCATGGACGGAGAAGTGCATTTGCTTGAAAAGATTTGAGTATTGAAGTAGAAAACGAGTTTTGAGTATTCACATATGGATGTGGTGGAGAGGAGTGCTGTTTTTATTATTTTCACTTTCCCTCGTAAGTTTTTATAGGTGCGAATTGTGTGATACGCTGGGTGGTTTTGTTTTTATGTGGAAGAGGATTGAAAAGAAGAAAGTGTTGTGTGTGGCTGGAAAGGAAGAAATGTGGTGGAAGTGGGTGAAGGAGGATGCATTTTTGTTGGTTTTATTACAGATGGGTTAAAGTTGCCGATGAGTGACCGTCAGAGCGTGTCGAGTAACGGAACATTGAGCGTGGAGCCAGTGGAGCGTCCTGATGCAGGCACTTACACCTGCCTCGCAGAGAGCAAACAGGGCCTTACTTCGCAGCGGTCGGTGAACGTGCGTGTAATGGGTAAGTGCATCCATCTCTTTGTCTCTCCTCCTTGTCATTTACAATTTATTTCCATCATATTCCGTACTCCTAGGTGATAATCATAATCATATAACTTGTGTCTCAACTATTACCAACAAACAGAAAGTAGCACAAACTCAAGTGAAAGTCTTTCTCCTCCACAGACCTCTCTCAAGTAGATCATAGTCAGTCTTCAACTGTAGAAGTCAAGTACAACTTACACGTGTACTGCGTCTTAGGACTCAAATACACTTCTTTCTCTCGAGCGCAGAATTAAGTCACGATGTAGGTTATTAAACGATACAGTTATCAAAATATATATTTTTCAATGTAGTAGATATATTTGGTTAGAAAACTGGCGAGTATCTGCGGAAATACAATGTAGAGAGAGAGAGAGAGTTTTATGATGTCTGATGTTGGAAGAAGTATTAAAGTAATTTGGTCTCCCTGGTCATTTACATTTATAGAAAGAAGAATGAAGTAGTCGTATAATTGAACGAATCAGCAACTGAGTTTTACAGTCCAATTTATACAGTGGACATTATGCATTGTAAAGAAAAGAATTTTATTGGTGTGTAGTAAGTTATATTTCAACATGAACGTGTTAAAATGTTGTGTTAGTTGTAAGATGAGGATGACAATGTCACTAATCTATTCTTCACAGTGCCACCTAAAATCACACCATTTTCATTTGCGACGGACCTGCATGTGGGTGAGAGAGCGAGTATTCAGTGTGTCGTTGTGAAGGTACATAATACTCACTAAAAATAAATCAAACATTTTCAAACCCACCATTTCTCTACTATACTACCATTACTTAGAATACTTCATACACAAAAATTCAAAAGTCGAATCCCTCGTTCCAGTTTCAAAAGTGAAAGCACTTTCTTTTTATCCCGTCGTCTTTTTTTCTTTCAAAATTAAAATATGACCATGCTATAAGTAATGAGACGAAACTATTTTCTGCCAATAAAGGCATTTTGTGAGTGCTATGTAAATTTTGACTTGCCGGTAGCTTATTAGAGGAATGAAGAGCAGTTTACATAAAGTAGATGAAATGTGGAAAGAATTGTATTAAGAATGGTGATGATTGTTGTGGAATCAAAGGGAGACTTACCGCTTACAATCACATGGCTCAAAGACACGGTTCCGCTCTCCAGCCACAGCCAGAACAACAATCATCATCAACAGCTACAACATATGAACAACAACAACAACATCAACCCGAACCCAAATAACAACATCAACACACTCATACACGGCTTGAAGATGTCTATTCGTCACATGGACCATTTCACTAGTTCTCTGAGTATTCCGAGCTTAGAGTCTGGGCACAGTGGCAATTACACATGCCAAGCACGCAACAACGCCGCTACAGCAACATACACATCTCAACTTCTTGTGAATGGTAACATTCCCCAGAAATCACTTTCACTCATTCAATTCAATCATTTCATGTCATTTCATTCTCTAAATATACTAAATACGTCTACAATACCTTCAGTTCTTTTACTCACCTTTTCTTGTGTCACCACCACCACTTTCTTTTTTCTTTCTTACTACTCGTAATTCTCTGTACTCTTCTGTTCTTTCCACTCATGCCACCACCATCCAAAGGGAATACGTTCTTTGGACACATTCTACTCTTACTCTGTTCGTGACTTGTCCTTTCACATTACTGCCGCCTCTGCTAATAATATTCCCAGCCACTCAGCTATTCATTCAATTCTTTGAATGTCGCAGCCACCACAATTTCATTTCTTTCAGAATTGGCAAGAAGCGGGAGAGTTGGCGTGGGCTCTGTCTTATTATTACATGTTGGGTGTAATGTTAATGGACAAGTTGAACCTGCCTGCACACACTTGACTTTGAAATAGTATGAGTTTTGCATGTAAACGACTGACATGAGTCCAACCCACTTCCCAGTAACATCCATTTACTCTATATGTTATACTTTCTCTTTCTTACTTTAAATATAGTACAGTACAGTACTACTTCCACATAGCATGCTTTACTAATAAATGATACTTAGTCTTACTTTACTCTACACGACTCTTGCAAAATAATAATACTGTAATACTACTACTACTCGTACACACATCAACTGCAACTCAGCAGTTGCACGGGTTTGTCAAGGGTAACCTTCTCATACAAATACTACTAAATATTTTGAACAGGCATCCTATGATTTCACACACAGTACTGAACTAATTTGTAAGAGTTAGCTAAGTTAGGAGTTAGTGCATGCCATTTAGTGAACCCAATCAATCCAATTACTGTCATCATGCCTATACTTAAACTCTTGAACCATATGATCATAATTTATAATTGAGACGAACTGCTGTACAGCAACCGTTCTTAGCAAAGATAACAAATCCATGTCTGCCTGTGGGGTGGATTCTACTTACAAATCTCTTTGAATTTTAATGAGGTTCTTAGGTAACTTACATAATTTGGTACTCATGCCATTCCATGCCACGTCCATCATCATCATGTTAATCAACCTGCCATCATAATTCCATCAGTCATGTCATGCCACGTCACGCCATCCATCCCAGTCACTACTTCAAAATAAATACTCACGTACAATCACATCAAAAGAAATTTTTCTGAGCTACCAACAAGAATACCACGTAGTTCTTATGTGCAGCCTACTCCGCAGACACCTGTACCTTTCTACTAACTTGTATTTATGCAACTGTATGTAGCTTGTTTATTGTTCGTGTATTTACCAATGTAGACTCTGAGGTGATTACCAGTAGCTTAGCTTTGAAGGACGGAAGGAGCTTTGGTATTTTAGAGACAGAAGAGGTGTAGTGTTTATTGCAGCTGCCGTAGTAATATTTTGAGCAGTTGAAGACGTAAGTAGGTTAAGACCAGAGGGAGAAGAGACCAAGAAAAGTAAGCGAATATTTGTGAGGAGAGTGTGAATATTTGTGAGTAAGCGAGAGTAAGTGAGAAAGGGTTTAGGATTCAGGGCAAAGGTTTTATTTGTAATGTGGTGGTTGAGTTATTTTGGAAGTGCTATAAGGAAGAATTGCGGGTGAAGTGAGTGAGTTGACAACTTGTAGTGCCTCCGCGGATCTCGCCGTTCTATTTCGACAAGGGTCTCATGGAGGGGATGCGGACGCAAGTGATTTGCTCGACGACTGACGGGGATGAGCCCATCAAGTACACCTGGGCTAAAGACGAGACTGACGTGGTGGTGACGGCCACAGTGGTCGAGGGTGTGGGCAGTGGCGTCCATGTCAGCTACCTTCCTCCCTTCTCAACCATCCTCACCATTCCCAATATCACTGCCTCGCATAGTGGAAATTACAGTTGCAAGGTCGCCAACAAGGCTGGACACACTGTCCATACGGCACAACTCGTCGTCAGTGGTAATTTCCATATGAGCAAAGTCTGTCAATGTCATGTCATGCCATCTCCAACTCAGATTAGTCTTACAAATAATCTAAGTCCTTATAACTTTATATTCTCATCTTCTAAACACACTTCCTCCGTTCACCTCCTTCCCCGCTCTTCACACTATTCTCCAATTCACACGTGTTCCTGTATCACAGTCAATTATCGTTTCTGTCATCTCCTTACACATATTTATATCTAAACTGTCAAATCCATTCTTTACGACTGTCTGTACTTACTACCGTTGTAGTCTCTCATTCCATTGTCTTTCTTTTCCTAGATTGTCGCTAATATGGTGATGTGAGTATTTTCTTCCTTTCCTATCAATCACTCTTCTACACTTCCAAGTGTGCATACCCGTCTCACTACCTACTCCACATAATATCTGTAGTGTGTATGATTTATTGATTAGAATTTTATTTTCACTTCTTGTATCGTCCACACACAATAATTGTGAGAAACTTTTCATTTATTGACTTTTTTCTACATCCTTTCCATTTATGATTAGTACTTTGTTGTGTTACTTATTATTATGCGCTCATGATTGATTCACTCATCACATAATATCGTCTATCTGTCACCTATTTGCACTTTGTGACGTGGCATGTCGCACTTTGATTCGTTTATTAAGTTAATCATTATTATTCGGTAAATGATAATTACTTATAAGTCTTTCTAAACAACTTGACTACTGACTAGGTAATTTTAGTAATTACGTACTTGTTGTAAAACTGCATACAAACTAAAATGGTAATTATTAACTTTTTCTTAATCCATAATAATAAGATGCGTTTCCACATCCCTTATACATAGAAATGCTATCACTATCACTGCGTAAAGCAATTCTGTAATATCCATTACTGTACTTACATAATATTTAAGATCAGCAACACAGAAAGTCTATTTGTTAGCAGGTCGTATTTTCTGGAGGGAAAGTGTCACCGAAGTAAGTCCGTAAGTATTACCGAACGGAGAAGTTGGAAGAATCTGGTTATTATAGGTTATACAAGCATATAAAAGTTGATGGGATGAGAAGTCGTTTCGCAGTAATGTGTGCTCCAGAAACTACATTTGGTGTTTGATACGTTGAAACATGTGGAAAAGGTGCATGGAAGGGCCACCTATATAAATGCAAACAATTCTTGATCTGTGTGCATTGCGTACTTCATTCTATTTCCATTTAAAATCTTTTTTCGTATGTAAATACACGAGGAAATTGGACTTTGAAACTTTTGAATTACCAGAGTGCGCATAAAGCACTGTGTATACAAACTTGAGAGTATACCTATATACTCACACGGAGATAGCTAGGTGAGGTGTACAAATAGGTTCTGTAGGTATGTAGGTTGTAGGTTGTAAATATTAAATATGAACACAAGATGTATGCATTTTATTTTCATGCTTGCCTAAGAAGTTACGGACAATACAATTTCCATATTACTGGTATGGAGCAGAAAAGATTGGGTCGAGCGCGATAGAAATATAGCGCAAAAATACAATGAAAAAATAGAGTATAAAGTTGGAGTGAATTGGAGGCAGACATTACATGTTTATAAGGCATAGGAAAGTAGGATGATTTCCACAGAGGGATAAAAAGGAAATAAGATCAAAATATGTTGCATTGGGATGTGTAGAGTTGAAACACAAAGGAGGATATAGACAGATAAGTTAGTGAGGTAAGAGGAGGATGAGACTGGAAGAAGCTGAGGGTTAGTTGAGTTGAGAAATATTGATCAGGTCCGTGTTCATCCCTTTTTGCTATCACATCCGATCATGCCATAGAGATTACATTCCATTACACTACATCACACACAAATGCATTTCTCATCTATCTCTCCACCATTCCAGAAATAAACATATCTGTCTTCACGCAAATCCACAATCCAGATAATATGCTAACAGATAGCAAATTGCATTCAAGCCAAATGTTACTTCCTACAATAAATACTCGCCCCGTGTACTTCCATCTCAAATGCTCTGCACCATCCCAGCCATCGTTTCAACTTATATCAACTTTCTATTACATTTTACATACAACTACTCCACACTTAATTCAAACTTTGTCCATTGACGATTCGATTTCAAACTGAACCTGCAAGTTACAGTAGAGAAGCTATATTCTTATAACTCACAACCTTCCTTCAGTCAAGTCCCTATAATATTATTATAAAATGTTATAAACTTGTCTGTAAAGAAAGCAAAGGGAAGGGAGAGCAGAGCTGGGAGTATTAGCCTGAGCTACAGATCTGACACTGAGTGAGTGAGCAGAGGTAAACTGGAAAGGCTTTGTGAGACTTGACCGCCTTCTCTATTTGTTTGCATATATCTGGGAAAAGAAGGATTGATTGGAGACTGGAGAGGCACAGAGTGGGGGAGTTGCCGTCGAAATCGTCTCTTCTCTTGTAGCTCTGCATCAATACAAGTCCTATCAACTTTCCTCCTTCTGTCGTAAATTTATATTACCTGTGTACACGTCCTGTACAAACTTCACAACTCTCAACGCATAAAATACTTACATTGGCAGGTGCTTCAGTCCTTTTCTTTTCTTTCTAATCTCAATAGTCCTGTAAAAGAATACGACACAGTACAAGAAAAACGATACTGGGAGCTGTGAAATAACTTTCACTATTTTGCCTTAGGTCGCCTGGGAGCAGAAGTTTCTAATGTAATTTTATGGCGTGTCTAATGTTTGTCATGTGTGTAAATATACAAATGCACTTATGACTTGTATGCAGCTATAGCACTTAGTAAGCAGCCCTATCTTATAATATCTTATAATATAGTCCATGATGATATGACGCTTCCTCAACTCTGCTACAATTATGGTACAGGGAATAAATCTTAGAGACAACGCAAGCAGTAAATATTTACGAAGTTTCTTAGAATTCAACTTACTGCTAGAAACCAGATGAAGGCATCTGCATATTAAATTGTTGTGTGCTAAAGAATTTAAAAGTGAATTTGGTGTCGTGGGGAATGGAATGGTTCAATAAGGAAATGTGTGGATCGATGTTTTGTACTGGCCGTGAAGCAATTCTTCTACAATTGTAGTAGTACTAATGCACAACTATATAGATCTGTACAAGTAGCCATCTCAGAAGCTTCCAATGAAGTACTGAACAAAATATTTTTAACAATCTTCCCCATCCTAATTATACCTGCTGCAAATGACTTGTGTATCACACTCAAGTCTGCTCAAGCTTGGCTGACAATAGGAAAAAAATCTTCCTGTGTTTATGCTTAGGCTTTTGCCCGAGTCATCAGACTTCATCACAGGTTACTAAGAAATTGCATATAGTGTTCACAATTATGATGAAAACATGTGGTCCACTTGCACAACGAAATATGTTCTAAATTAATACGATTTATTAATTACTGTTTACAATTTCTCTTGTTGAATAAAATGTTTAATTTTCTTCTATTAACACACTGCACTTTTGTTGTTCATACTTATAATATATGCATGGCTAAATATTTAACTAATGAATATTCTATAATTATATCTACCTTTACTACCAGTAGTTGTTTAGTGAGCATGTATTTAGTAACTTAAGTACCTGTATGCCTGTGAATGCACAACTCCCCTGCCTCCAATTTGTCTATGACCATCATTATTGTGTTAATTTGTCTAACTCACTAATTTTCTTACATTTTACATTTAATTTATTCATAAGCAATTTACTGCCTATAATGTCACAAGCTGCCTATTTATTATTGTGACTGCAATTAAGTGCACAGAGAAGAAGAATCTGAACTTGTGGCATTATAGATGGAGTAGAAGCATTGCGCATCCTGCATAGAAGTACCCGTGTACTTGCAAAGAGCAGTGGAGGATGCAGGAGCGTGCAATACATTACTCTAGCTATTTCCACGATACTTCCAGAGCTATTGTAATATATGGCACACTGCTGTGCTGCTTGGAGAAATGCAAATAAGATGTTTGAGCTGGTGGAGAAAATAAATTGGTATTTACTTTTGACCGTGTAGTGCCATCGAAGTGGGTTGTAGAGCCGGCGGATGAGTCTGTCTCTGTGGGAACTCACGTGGCCATTCACTGCCAAGCACAAGGATTCCCCAAGCCAATAATAAAATGGAAACAAGCTGTTGGTACGTTAAGAAACTTGTTTTTCCTATAGTCCTTGTCCTTAACAGAGTTTTCAGCCCGAACAGATACGGTAGGAAAGGGAAGTGTTCCAGTTTCCGAATCATTCGTTTGTGTTTCGATGTCTCATCTTGTGCTGAGTGCAAGAGCCAACTCTCCTCAAAGAGAAACCTCCGATTCCACTTCCAGAAGGAAGTGCCAGATGAGAAGTTCACTTTCACCGGACCACTTTCTCCGCGTGCTTTCCCTCTTGTGGAATGAATCCACTCTCCGCTACTTCTTCTTCTGCTATTTACACCAATGTCATCTCAGTCTGTGCAAGTGGCTTGCTATAAGTCACACAGAGATTCCTAACTGAACAAACAGCTAGGAATGTCTTCATTTTATTTAATACGAAACTGCGATAATGGGAATATTTGATATGCATTGTTGCAGAGGTTCTGTTTACTATTGGCCAAATGTTTCTTCTTGCAGTGAATGGAGAGAAAAAGGATTTTAGAGAAATTGGATATAGAACACCGGGAGTTTTGTCGGCAGAGAATGGCACTCTGATCATCTCTCGTGTTACGGAAGATCACGAAGGCTACTACCTTTGTCAGGGGGCCAATGGCGTCGGAGCCGGAATAAGTAAACTCATCCGACTTACTGTCAACGGTAATTCCAGCTTTTTGCTATCTCGTTGTGTGGAGCGACTCCTACTCCCGCTATTTGTAGTTTCTGCACGTGGATCTATTTAGTTGCATGGCAATCTTATGCTTCTGGGAAAACTAAACTTGGTTACTGCTCTCACCATATATAAATATATAGACAATATGTACATTTAGAGAAAACCTCTGTTATATACCGATTGGCTATGTTCACAAGATGACTTGTCGCCGAAACATTTTTTACAACACACAAAGTGGTGATAAATAGAACAAGTTCATTAAAACTTGCATCTGTTTTAAATAAATGTATTTTAGACATTTAGATAATTTCTTGTTTACTTCCTATTTCTTATAAAAGCAATAAATCCATCATTTTGCAGCCATTTATTTACTGTATTTAAGAAAATGGTGGCTGCGTCTAGTGTACTAACCATTGCTGTAGGTTTTAATGAAATATATTTCAGCTATGTATTGAAGCTATAAATTATTTTTCTCGCTCCGTAGAGGTGGAAATTTTTGCGAAGACGACAATTATTAAAGGAAGTTTAACTTATTTAGTTTAACGAGAATTGACGAGGGAGCAGTGATGGGACTAGTTGTGGAGACTAAATGAAATGATTGTATGTTTGTGTTAGTAGTATGGGAGTATTGGGTACGTGTGCCTTATAAGTTTGAAGTTTTTGCGGAATAAGTAAAAGTGTTTTGCGTTGGAGAGAGCTAAGGCGAAGAGAGAATTACAATGTAAGATGGTCATAAGCGTTAGCTCTGGTTTTGCGAAAGGAAAGGGATTTTACGAGGATTTTCTATCATATATATTAGCACTGCATTGGTAAGTAAGTACATGAGTGTAATGGTGTGTGTGTGGTTTGGTTTTTGTGTGAAAGCTGCTCCACGGATCAAGGCTCGACCACCCAAAGAAATGGTGCGAAGAGGAGAAACGGCGAGACTTCGATGCGAAGCGGAAGGAGATGAGCCCATTCGTATTTCATGGCTTGCCAAAGGGATTTCTCTGAATGAGAGCTCAGACTCCAGGTTCTTCCACTTACTGCTCTCTTATACACAAACACCCTATGTCTCTTTCTAAACACCAGACCTCTATCCAGTCCTCTCCTAAGGCTACACTCTCCCGTCTGCACACCAACCTCCGCATATGTGTCTGCTCACAGCCGAGACTTTATTTTCTTGTCGACTGCTACAGTGGGAATAGCAAAAGTACAACTGAGGAGAAAACTGAATAGAAGAGACAAGACTGTCTCTTCTGATACGGCTACACACAATTCCAAGTTCCACCATATGCTACTCAATGGAAATATTATATCTGTCTTTCGCTAACGATGGGCTATTTCTGCTTGTAAGCATCCACATCCCATCCTCTCCTATAATGCCCAATATGTATTGCTACCACATGGCTACCATTTCTCCAGTGCTGTACTTACAGACACACAGTGTTTCCTTATTGCTCCACTAATATTTATATCTTCAGCTCCACGACACGAGACAGTGTGCGGTGGACACTGCCACTGGACTCCCACCGTCACTAGACGTTCGTATTTAGACAATTTAGACTGCGGTCCCTTCTGCTAAGAATAAAAGCGGAGAGTCGGGAGAAAGTCTCGGTTTGGCTACGGCATTTGTGTGTATTGGAATTTGGGTGGTGTTGGTGGCGACTGGCGACGGTGGTTGGCAATGCCAATACCAATCCAGTCAGTTATTTATTATTGTTTCTGAAACTCATCCGAGTGACATTATTGGTTCCTATTTTACTTGAATAGGTTTTCCATTGGCAGCAGTTCCACTGGACCCGTATCTGAGCTTACCATTCGAGAGGTCACCACTTCAGACCGGGGCGACTATGAATGCTTAGCTGTGTAAGGCAAAACTCTTTTCATGTTTTATTAGTTCCTATGTGTAGGTACAACCAGACTCAAGTGCGAATAATGCCCCAATGTGTATACCATTAGTCTCAGCTATATCTACGTAACGTGAGTGAGAAACTAACTCGAAATGTAAAGAAAAAACGAAAAGAATTTTTTCTGCTACAAAGAATTGGCTTGCCTTTGGCTTTCGTGGTATTTTCAGTCATTTCGCGTGACGATAATTGGAAAACTCACTCCATTCCATTCTTAGTGTGTCTAGTTAGACTTATCTTGTCGTATCATATCACAGTCTACTGTATTTTATTTTCAGACAGACATGCGTTGATATTATCTCCGTGGAAAAATTCAATTTAGTTAGGCACTTCTTGCTATTGCCCCACACTGCCGTGGTTCGTAGACCTATTCAGTGGCTACATAAATTGCTTATAGGAACAATAACTAACTTTTTCTTTGTTTTTCTTATAACATTTATTAACTTGACTTGGAAGGACGTTTGGTTGACATTCCATTATTATCTGGAACATATAACCAGGAGAACAATCAAAGAAATTCTATTAGTGCGTGTATCCGATAGTTTAGTAGAGCCGTATGTATTTATTCTGAGTACAAAGTAGTTAATGGAAAGCACGATTGCATTTATAGCACTAGCAAAGCTCTTCGCTAGTTTCCCAACTTGTAACAAAGCACTTAACAAATGTAACATTGAACATGGCACAACATGTGTTGAATTTGTTCACATCATATTACAACCAACAACTGTTAACTCCATTTGACAGCAATACAAATACAAATGAAAAGATACAAAAAATTGCACGTGTTTACGTTGCGTGATTGCATTTTTCGATTATTTACAAAATACTTCGTGTACGAACATGTGGCAAAAGAGCTCCATTCCCTCCTTCGCATTGTATACGCAAGTCATTGTATTTATCTGTAGACTGTGCGTTACAGCAAGGCAAGGCATGTAAAATGTTTTGTGTTGATGTAAGATATTTATTTCTCCTTGCCTCACTTGAACGAAAGATAATGTATCAACTAAATTGATTTTTGCAAGACGTTGGTAGCTGAGGCTATGGAAAACAAAATGCTTTTAAGTTATTTTCCTCTATACATGAATACATGCTATATGCATCAAAAGTTGGGGGAAAAGGTTTGCGTTACTTTTAGAAGTTTACTCTGGTGTGATACGATACGGTTGAGTTAGCAGGAAGCAAACTGCATTGGACTACGTAGACTGTTTCTGCATATACATTTACCTTTATTGTGTTTGTATGCACCTGTGCTCGGGATTCAACAGAAATGCCTTCGGACAAGACTCAACCCGGATTTCAGTTCTCGTCCAAGGTTCGTACAGTTCACTTTCGCAGCTTTCTCTTTCAACTATGTGTCTCGTATATGTCAAGTTACTCGCTGTAATTGAATTTAATGTGATGTGCATGAAGAAAGTACTTTTACAACTGAAAATGCTCTGTCTACTGTCTATGCTTCTCATGTCTTTTTTTTACATTTTCCGACAGAGCAATAAGCCATATACACATGTATTTTCCTGTTTTCCCCATTCCAAGTGTTCACGGCATTTTTACAAGTTAAAACACATTGATGTGCCTGTAGTACATCTGGGAGTCTTATGAATGCATCATCCAATAGTATCTTGTTACCATTTTCTCCGTATTTATTCGAGGGAATTTCCATTTCAGGAGTGAAAATAGAAGTGCAATGCAATGGAAAATGCAATGCATGAAAAAAGTATCAAGATGAACGAAGAATGCATACATGAATATATTTTGACATGACGTGACCTGAAACGGAAGGAGAATGTCTATATACTTTGTCTACCTAATCTCATTCATTCTCTTTCCATTTCTGTCGGGTGCACTAATCTGTAATATGAAACTCGTTAAAGTTTATCAAACAAAATGCAAAAAAGTTTGTTTCCTCAAACTTATGTTGTCATTTTCTTTACCTCTTTCTGCACCATAATTCTGTCTCAGAAAATTGGAACCTGTAGAGAGAAAATGCCAAATTCGGTTCATGTTCCATAAAATAAAATTGCACACCGCAACATTATGTTTAAAATCAGTGTCTGTATGTAGTTATGAAATACCTACCCGATTACTAAATATACTGCAAAGTGTTAATAAAATTCCTTTGCATGATTATTTATCACTCCATAATGTATTTTACTGTTTGCAGAAAAGCCTCAGGTACCTCGCAACTTCCGGATAGTTGAACACACGAGTCGGTCTGTAGTTTTGACCTGGTCTATGCCTACCCTTGAGCAAGATGCATCGGTGTTAGATTACATTCTGTGGTACAAGGAAGAGACAGGTTAGTTTCTTTTCCATATTTTACTGGTGTCTCATTACTAACGCTAATTTTAAGTTACACAATTAATTACCGCGCCCTAATATTTACAAGTTAAGTATTTTGTGATATTAACTAAATTAGGCATTGTAACTATTTGATTTCAGATAGCTGGAATGAGCAGACAAACAAGAAATCCACTTCTGGGGACCAAACTTCGATAATTGTAACATCCCTGTCACCCGCCACTTCCTACCAATTTAAGTTGTACGCTAGAAATCAGTTGGGAACTTCAGATCACACCGAAGTTCTACAAGTGAGTTTTCATTTCACATTCATTATATTCACACCACATTTTAGGGTGACTTTTCCGTGCATACTCCGATAATATACAGATTTATGAAGGCTTCTTCACAAGAACTTTTAAAATAACAGTGTTGAACTATGTTGATAATATAAAGTACAAGAGTTAATTAGATTTTTTAAGCCTACCTAAGCATATAATAATTTACCATCCCATCATTGAGAGCCCTGCCATGTTTCATAAGCCGTCACCCAACATTCTTGTGATACATTATTTACTAATAATCCAAAGTGTGACGTCAATGTGTTTAATTAGTGCCCCAGAACATCATTATTACCACCACGTTATTTTTGACAACCTTCCCGTTCTTGTTTTCTTACGGCTCGCATAAAAGTGTACATTATAATTGCAATAATTGTTAACATAAATTATAATTGCTTGTGCTGATACGGAATGCGGATATAAGACTCTGTCACACAAGAAGAATGCAGGAGTGCAGAAACAAGATTTTTGTAGTTATTTTATGATGTAGACAATGTAGAACAGCTTTTATCTGCAAGGCAATACGAATTCCGTCGTTGTTGAGCTGAAAGCTGAAACTAATGAAACGAGTATATTATAAGACATTTTCATTGTTGTACCAGTTGTACCTTGCATCTGCACAGTATACCTACACACATAATATTGCATCACTATGCACAATATCACCGGCTGGAAGTTGTATTAAAAATAGGTAAGGCGACGCAATGCTGATTTCCCTTGCGTGTCTTTGACACGGATAATTCGATAAGTGTTGCTTGACTCACTTTCCATTGCCTTTCCTGTGCATTTTTTCTCACGCGAATCTTATTTTCTACCTTCGGCACTCAATGCACAAATCTCACTTTCGCACATAGTACTCTATTATAAAACCTGGTGCTAAAGTATTGTCGAGTGAATTCTTCCTTTCAGTTCGATCACTATATATGTCATAATTCACATGATTGCCCAAAGTATGTAGTGTGAATGCCAAAATAATGATTGCACAGGACGATGTGATTGTGTGCGGCATGCAGGGTGTGGAGGTTACTAAATAGGCGCAATTATCAGAAGACGCATGAAGGTAATGAAAATAGTTGGAATGAGCTGTCATAATGTATGGTCTATTAATTTGGGGGTTGGAAACATGACGTCCTGCTAAGTACATGAGATGTTAATTAGCATTCACTTTTAATGGATGAGTCTCCCGAGAGACCGCTTAATTGCAATAGACGATCAAGCCAAAGCCACCTTAAGCTAAAGCAGCCGCAGAATGCTACGTATTAACAGATAAGAACTTTATGGTTTAGAATTCATTCTGTAAAAGCCACGACAAGAAAATCCAAGACTCGCCTGCTTCGAGGAATATTAAGACAAACCGAATGCTTTCTATTCATGCTGCAGCGTCTTAATTAATACTAGTGCGAATTAATGACTTTTTGGCTACTGTGTGCTCATTATTTCATCATTGCAGCTTTTCTATTTCCTTCTATGGAAATATACATTATACACCATTATCCCAGCACCACAATGGGGAAAGGGCATTGAGAAGTGCCAACTTCCATTATTTATTCCGCATACAGTTGATGCTTTGTAGGGAAAAGCTGCCAAAATAGCAGCAGCACACCACATACCCCACAAACGACCAATCATAACAGTAGTAGTTAATAATAATGATAACGACTGCAAAAGAAATGACACCCGACACAGCACCAGCATAACGCAACTACAAGGACAGGGACAGCACAATTGCTGAAACAACTAGAATACCCCCACTATTGTAAAAGCAAATGCTTGTAATGTCTGTGTAAAGTGAAAGTACACTGTAACTATTGAAACTATTGTAATAGAACATCATCATTACCATTTATGGTCCACGACTACAATAATTATTAGAAATGTTGCATTCCAAATTCTTTCGTTGCGGAAAAACCGCAATTTAATGATTGTGGTATCACTGTGTAAATTAAATTCTTTCTTTTTCTTCTTATGAGTTTAGCAACGAAGCTGAACCATATAGAAGGGTTTAAAATGAATTATTTATGTCAACGTATCTGCAGAAGTTAAATGATGTCGTGTGAATTGATGAGCATTTGGTGTGGTGTTGTACTAGGTAATGACAGACAGTGAACCTCCAGGAGGTCCTCCCACTCACGTAGCAGTCGAGGCAATTTCCTCGGAAGAATTAAGAGTTTCTTGGCAACCTCCGCCCAAAGAATATCAACACGGTCAAATTCTTGGCTATAACATTGGTTTGAAAAAGAGTCGGGATGAGCTGAGTTCGTACAATTGGAGCCGAGTGGACCACACGGGCTCATCTGCTGTTCTGTCTACAAATCTGCATAGTCTGGACAAGTACACGGAATACGAAGTTGTCATCCAAGCATACAATCGTCAAGGACAAGGACCGACGTCGGAACCTGTTTTGGGTGCCACCATGGAAGATGGTAGGTACTACCTTTGACTGTCCCTAGCTTGTAATAATTAAAAATAGTGTGAAATAGTTTTTGAAACTGCAGGAGAGATTGAATGAAAGAATAGTGTGAGGTACTGGCATTGCAGATGAGTTTGTAGAATTGAAGTGAGTGTGAATTGACTGTTTGATTGTTTGGTGTTTGCGTATGTGTCTGCTCCCATTTACATTGAACTGTTTCTTCTGTGGCACGCAACAAGTTCCCAGTGCTCCGCCGTTGGAAGTAAAATGCTCTGCGCCTACAGCCTACAGCCTCACAATCACTTGGCAGCCTCCACCGAAGAAACACATTCACGGACTCATCGTTGCCTACAGAGTTGTCTATGAATTCGCCTCCGATCCAGACAATGCAGAGATTGATTACAGTTGAGTCAAACGCCCATTTTCTCTTTATATTCATTTCCGAACTCATTTATTGGTTAAATTGTCTCCGATTCTATTCTGCAATAATTGATGTGTAAGATGAACAGGTGTTTTAAAACTGATATGAGACTGCGTGATATACATTGGTGCATGGATAAGCTGAGATGTACAACTCATACTGTAACTTTAACTATAATAGGTTTACAGAGTATCCTTGTGATATTTTCATCATCGTGTATGGCGATTTGTATAGTTTTTGTGTGTGGATGGCAAGGGACTGTTTGCAAAGACGAACAAAAAAGAAAGTTACTTACAGTTAGTTTTTGACCTTTTGTTGTTTGTAAGTCTTTGCTGTATTGGAATGAGTGAAAGTGAAGGGGACGTCAGAAGTATATAATTTAGTTTGAAAGGAGGAAAGAATGTGGCGCATATTTTGGAGAAGGAAAAGGAAATGTGTGTGTAGTTTTGGACTGGGAATAAATATGAATGGATATGAATGTGCATTAGAGATGGAATAAACTGGAGTGGAGGTGGAATGAGATGGAGGTTAGGATGGGCTATGAAGCGAATAGAAGAAGTCATGTTTACTTTTTAACGAGAAAAGTTTGTTCCAGATCCCCCAGCATATCTGATTGTTGAGAAATGTAATGGGGCTTTGTAATGTAATCTAATGTAATGTAAAATAACGCAGCGTTGTTGTAATGTGAAGGTAGCGGCGGAGCGGGTTTCGGCTCTCACTCAGAGCTCGAGTCCAGAGTTACGACATTAACGACTGTGCTCCATGGGCTTACTCCCTACACAAACTTTAGGTAAGTAAAAGTGAACAAGTCAAGTAAAAAGTCAATGCATACGTAAATAGGAAACTACATAACAGAAATAATCAAACAGAACATAAAATAACACGATTTCAAAGCAAAATGCAGAAATTCCCCTTGCTCTCCTCTCCCGCACACCCGATCCTACATCGTCAACATATTTTTTCTTAACGATTGACTTTCACCAAAGTACTCCTGCTTTTTCCGTTCGGAAGTCAATGAAGACAATTTTATGATATTGTAGTGTCCAAGTGGCGGCTGCAACAAGCGTGGGGGACGGAGTGTTCAGTACTTCACTGTACTGCAGGACTCTGGAATCAGGTGACTTATTTTCTGACCATCTCCTTTTCCTGTTTTATGGACTATGGGCACGATGCTTATATTCCTCTTGTGTGGAAGGATATTTGTGTAGCACTTGAAGACAGTAAAGTATCTGTTGGCGGAGTGTGTGGTGGTAATGTTGGCTTATTTGATTCTGGTCGTAAAGCATTCTCTTCAATATTTCACTGCTAATCTAACGCACTCTTTCTCAAGTTGAGTTTTTTCTTTGATTTCTTGTTGACTGGAGCTTTTTTGTTGCGTTTTGCAGTTCCTGAAGCTCCGGCTGCTATCAAAGCCTCCGTATCTTCTCTGGAATCCGTCATTGTCAGCTGGCAGCGACCCAAGAAACCGAATGGTCGTATTGACAAATACCATGTGTACATTCGCATTGCAGAGCATGGCACAGGTCGTGAGTTGCGAACTGTGAAGCGGACACTCCCAGCCGGCTCTTTGACGTACGAAGTGAATGATTTGAAAAGACGAGAGGCATACGAAGCTTGGGTCAGTGCCGAGACTCGCGTGGGGGAGGGTCAGAAAAGCCCTTCCGTTCCTTTCAATGCCCCAGCTTCCGGTAATCTGAACAAACACTTGAGCGAACAATAATAAATAAATGCCCAAACTTTTCCTTCCTACCGACCTGATTTCATCCCACATGATTTAATACGAACGCACCTCTTTTTCTCCCTGTCTCCTCCGAAGACCATTTCCAAGCCATCTACTTATCTCATGCTAAGCACCCACTTTCACCCAACAACAATTTCCCAAACCACTTGCTCGGATAACCTAATTGCCAATAATAATTCCTTTTCGCAGAAATATATGTAATGCCAAAAAGCTAAATTGTCCAGCGGAAATTACTAATAGACGTTTTGTGTGACAGTCGTAATGGAAAAAGCAATGTACAATGAAATTTTTATTTGCAGCAGCAGCAAAAAAGTCAAAAAGTAGTAAAGTGGAGAGTACAAATGTTGTATAAAGTAAATGAGAGTTTTTGCAAAAAGTTTTCACATTACGATTCTTTTTTGCTGTAAGAAGTTCCAGCCGCTTTGGTGTCATTCGGAGAGATTGTGACGGTGCCTTGGAAGACTGATGTGAATTTACCTTGTGTCTTTGTTGGTTTACCCAAACCCATTCTCACGTGGAAAAAGAGAGAAGTAACGATTAGCGAATCTGCGAGGTGAAATATTTTACCTTTTCTCAAATAAACTGTCTGTGTACATAAATATAAAGCAGAGAGAGTGAGGGGAGCATTGGAATGCAGAGAAATAGGCGGAAATGGAGGGAAAGGCACACAAAGTGCATTACTTGGAGACTCATATAAAATAAAATGATATTTCTCTGTGTACACTCTCTAATGTAAGTATACTAATACTAAAGTGCACGATTATATTTTGCTACGTGAAAAGAGATTTCGGTGTTTCAAGTTTCAGTTGGGAATCTCAGGAGACTCCTTAGATTAGACTGATCTGGATGTAACTCGATAAAGCACCTGATCCCACGCGGAAGGGAGTCGTAGTAGAAAACGATGTCTTCGCAACGAAATGAAATAGTATGCAGTAGCAGCATTAGTGCTGCCAGAAGCATGTATTATGCTTTATGTACTATTTATGGCTTTCTCTCTCACATTATTTCTTTCTCTGCTCAGATTTGGCTTCAATTGAATCTTGTTTGTTCTACAAAGGTGCACTCAGGAGGGGAGATTGCTTTTCCAAGATAACAGTTGCTCCAGCCTATCACTTACGAGGGACTATTATTACATTTTGTAGTAGTTACAAAATACTTGTTTACCTTTCTCACAAATTCTGAACAGACATATTTTCCAGCTGCTACATCATACGCACAGTTAAAGTGGGAACCTGCCAATAGTTCTCCAGATAATGATTATTAAATCATTTGTGTGCACTCCAGACACTTTATGGCAATTGCAGTGGTGTCCATAGCAGGAGTTATAGGAAACTGTAGACTTATTAGAAGAATAAAATTGTTATGGCACAATAATTACGATTTCATATAAAAGCTAATTCTGTTGAATGCTTTCGAATTAGAATTTGCGTGTATCTTAGAGAATGGAAAAGATATTTATGTTTGTTGTTTTGTTTTGGTGCAGCTCCCGTTTAGAAATCCAGTACAAAGACAAAGACAGTCCTTTGCTCATCAAAAGTGTCCAACGCAGTGACAGCGGCAACTATTCGTGTCTCGTTAAGAATCCCAGGGGCTCTGATCACATTGTCTACATGCTGCAAGTACAAGGTATGTGTCCCTCTCTTTCGGTTAACAAACCCAAAGTAACTCTTTTGTGCACATCTGAGTCAGTCACTTCAAAACAAAAATCTCATTTGTTTTTGTTCTGTATCTGCACATAGAAAAACAATTTTTCCAAAGATTTGTTTCTTTCTGTTTTTGATTTGACATTTGTTACTGTTGACTGCATGTGCGGTTCTCCCAGTTCTTCTGTGCAGATAGAAGAGTGGAAACTGGGAAGAATGCAGGGCGCAGGATGTTGACCATTGAATTAAAAATTAGTTGTTTTTTCTTGTTGGCTTGAAAAGACAAACGTGGCATATGGTTACATTGTGTATTTCACTGTCTCCTTAGCCCGGGTGTTTTTTGTCATTGTATTTTGCAGTCGAGTGCTTGTACTGCTCTTGTTTGTTTTCCGAGTGAATTTATTTGTTTCCTTTTAGTGCCTCCGACAGCCCCTCTTCTGCACCAGACCCAAGTGAGTAGCTCATCGGTTCGTCTGCAATGGAAACAGGGTGACAACGGCGGCTCCGTCGTTCTAGGCTATTTCCTAAGTTTCCGCACGAGTCCAGATGGTGACTGGGAAGAACTTGGCTTGAGTCGAAAACTGTCAACGTATCAAGTGGAGGGGCTCAAGTGTGGTACTCCATATGAGTTCTATTTGACGGGTACGATAAATAATTCCCTGTTCTCATCCTTCCTTTCTTTCTTCTCTCCAACTCTTATTTTCTTCTATATTTATTAAGTACTTTACGATTTCCCTTTTTTCCAACAGCACAACTGCAATATGTAACAAATTGCAGTGGAAGTGCAATACACTACACTTGAACATGATACCAATACCTAATGCATATACCTACACTTTATGACTTTTATTTGGGTATCTGCTACATAATAATATATTATTATGGAATGTAACATCAAAAGAAATCCAAGCGAACAGTCTCCAGTTTTGAGACATGAGAAAGTTGATCTTATCATTTGGTGACTGATATTTATTCCCTTTGTATATCAGCCAGCTGGCTTTCCATACTCTGAAAGATATCGGGTGAAGAAGAGCAATTGTTTTTATTATTGCGACGAGAAGAAAGTCTCTGACAGAAGATGCAGAGCTCTTTGGAGTTGTTTGTCAAGTGCATGGAGTAGAAAAAGAAGTAGAAATAGAAGCAGAAAAAGAAACAGAAATAGGAACAAGCAGCAGTTGGTTTTGTTTATTGTAAATGAGTGCGAATTTTGTTATTGTCGAGAGAAACGAAGACTTTTATGAGATCGTTAGGAGGAGAGAGAAGACTGTTGAGAATATTTGTGAGTGACGTGACAAGAAAGGAAGTGCTGATGACTTTTGGCAAAAGAGTCCAGCTCAGCCAACAGTTTTTGCTCAAGGGAAAGTTAAGAACAGTTGAGATTCACTTCAGTCACACCGAATTCATATTGCATGCACAACATTACACTGACACAGCATACAGAGAGTAGACATTATCATATTTATATTTACTCTATAGCCTGTACACAGAAGAATAAATGATTATTGTCCTCATACGGAACACTGCCACTGTATACCCCTACTACACTGCCTTATAGTTCTGGGTATTCAGTGCGCACAGCAAGTACAAATTGTAGAAGAATTCTGTATATTTGTAAAAGTTGGAAAGGATCGTGGTTTGCGAATAGCGACTGAAGAGTGGCACATGAAGTGGTGGTGGTGGTGGCGGCGGTGGTGGTAGGAGCTAGAGGCCGGATTGGGTTGGCTTTTTCCAACCCAACCCAATTTCGACCCATTAAGAGCCCGACCCAACCCAACCCAAAACCCAGTGCTAG
>JABASD010003017.1:0-22436 GCA_019776165.1 Pogonognathellus flavescens
GCCCTAAAAAAACTCTTCGGATTTGGACTTTTTATATCCTGAAACAAAAAACCTGCAAGCCAGAAGCTTGTAAGTCGTAAGCATAAAAAGTCGGTTTTGCTTGCATATCCGGGCTCTGGTAATATTAGAATCAGGTCAATTATATCGGAGCAATATTTACAAGCATTGGTAATTATACAAACACAAATAAAATGTGACAAAGGTCACGAAGTAGTTGATTGATGGAACCCTATACCTTGATTGTATATGATTTATAATATTGAACCCTCTATCATACGTGCACCAAATTTGAAATCATTTTCTCAAACCGTTTTTGAGTTATCGTGGGAACAGACAGACAGACAGACAGACACACAAAGGATGTTCATATAAGTTTCTTTACAAAACTTCATAATGTTTGTGTGTTCTGTAGTTTGTAGTAGTACGATGTGATTAGTTATTTATTATATTTCTGTTTCACTTTACAGTTGTCCTTTGTTTGCCCTTTCAAAATTAATGTGTTGACCTGGCTTTTCTCAACTCAGCTTCATTGCATCAACAGACAGACATACACTAGGCACATAATATACCACATACATCACATGATGAAAAAACTTAGGAAATGTGAGTTTTTCAACTAAAGTTTTCTTACCTAACCTAAATAGTATCTTTACATGGGATATTCTATGGTGTATGAAATGTTCGTAAGAACGTTAACTGAAAATGCGAATCATTAACTAACCGTTTGGCTCCTATCAATTATCAGTTTATTTTCTTTTTCTTATGCGACCTCTTATCTCACACAGGTTTAAAAATGGACGAAGGTCTTGGGTATGAGAATGTGAACTCTGAACTACAGGGAATATCGAAAACACTAAAAGTCTAACAATACCATTAGTATTCTAACAGCATGTACCTAAAGGCATGCATCACACCATTGTAATAGAATTGTAGTGTAGTCTTATTTCTTCATTTAAGCAAGATTATTATCTGCGCAGTAACTACTACACGTTATTATTGTATTATTTATATCACTCTCGTTTAGAGCTAAAATTCTCTCGAAAGTATTTGATAATTGACACCTTGAAGGAGTTAAGGAAATCGCAGAGAAATATTAAGTGGCACACACTGCAAAAAACGATGCATGATTTTTTCCTTCGTTCCTACGATATTATTCTGGCTGTACACAATACCACCACCACTGCTATTACGCTTAATGACTAAACTATAAATGCAAAAATTAATAATTGTCAGTTCTTATACGAAATGAAATAAGCGTTAATAAGTGTTATATTTGCTTATTCCATCTGTAATGTATTGTGTATATGTATAATCTACCAGTATAATGCAGATACAAGCATGCATGTCTGTCTTCTAAATCGTATTCAGTTTCAGTTGGCTTGGCTTACCACGAAATAAACAAAAAACCAAGTTGGAAAAGAACATATTATTTGTACATGTACATAATATAGCAAACTTATATATCTATATCTAAGTGATGTACGAGTTTGCATACAAATAAAAGTAGACAGTCTAGTTTTTAAAGTTTATTTGGAAATTTAAGCATGTCTTTACAATACCTACATACAGTCGTACCGTCGTCATCCACAAAAGAAACTCACAAACATTCACAGAATGGCCGAAGAAAGAGTTTAGTAATGGATTGTGCTTATATCTCTTTAACTTCCTATCCATTATAGACTCCTCTTCTGAATTTGTTATTTTTTGGCCAAGTTGCGTAAAACGCTTATGGTATGGTAGTAGGTTAGAAGGTATTATATTTTCCGTAGTATTATTAGTTGCTATACAATATCATGAATATGTGTAACATATCCACGAGCGAAGGCTGCTTAGAATTTTGGCTGACCATGTGTGTGATGGTTGGATTGTAGATTTTCTACCGATATGCAATAATATATGAGGCTTGTTGGGTAGTTTGTCATGAGAAGGTATTTACTATTTACCTACTCTGAAAACACAATGAATCCTTCTCACTAATCCAAATCCAACCGAAAGGACCATAGCTTTAAGGGGAGCAGATCACTCCTAGTTGTAAAAATCACTAAAAACCTTTTCAACTACATATATACCGCATGCTTTACCTACACTATAATAATAATATATGCACAAACCTATGCTGGAAACTAAACTAACACTTAAAACCACAGAAAATATCAAAAGGAAAGCTAAGCCTGTAATATCTGCTTTGCTATGCGCATTAACGTAAAACTTACTCCTTTCTTCAAGATTTACGCATATCAGAACGCAACACAGACGTTACACCATATAGGCAAGTATACAAAGCTATATATCTCTAACGCGAAACGAACACAAGAAATGGAAAGTTAAAACGACGACAACTATCTGACTGAGAGAGAGAGAGAGAGGAACACGAACATGAATGGTTTATATAGAAACACCATGAGTTGTGTGTCTGTTTTGCTTGTAAGTTGTTAGTTGCGTATCAAGACCATAATACATTACACAAAGTTACGCAGGTAGATCTAGTAATGCATCTGCCGAACGCAGAACGCAAAGAGATGTTTTTATTTAGGTAGGTACTAAAGGTACCTCGTGTATTTGGAGTAGTTGTGTGTGTGTGTGTGTGTGAATGTGTGTAAAAGGTGATTCAGAAACAGAAGAATAGTTAGTTAGCTACCTATGTACTATTACACACCAGGCAACAAAACAGGGCAACTTCAGTTTTTCTTAACTTTACAAATATCTACATAATATACATAAATAAAATATTACACTTGCATATATATCCAGATCCAGGGCGTCTGTTGTAGTCTGTAGGTTGTACATTGGTGAAACAGGTAGAATATAATAGTTTACACAATCTTTTTATTATCGCTTGTACAAAGGCAGGTATTGTTGGGAACAGCAGAATTTAAGTGTAGCTTACGCACAGTGTACTTTTAAGATTTCTGGATTTGCTTTCCAGGAGCAGCAGGAGTGTTCTTTGAAGAATGTAGCGTATCCTTCCAGGACTACTAATAAATCGTCTTAATATCGACTCTATAGAATCTCCATGTGTGCATTATACTCTCTATACGCGAAAATCTTTAATGGGAATGATACTGGGAATGGGTTGATCCAAGTTTTAGTTTTCTACGTAAGTAGGTACTGGAACTGATGATACGAAGGTAGTTGTAAGTGGATGGATGGAAATTATTAGTGGTGTATTAATATGCATTATGTAATATTCCAGGTATGAAGGATTTTATTAGTGGTCCACAGGTATTTATAGTGTTACATAATAAACAGATATAATAGAGTAGGTTATAGTTGTAGAGAGAAAATACGCCAGTTCTTGTAGAAGGCATGTCTTGTCTGGTTTGACTTGCTATCTATGGCTATGGCACAGGGCATGGCAATGCTCTTCAGAGTTCTTATTCAAAGTGCCGAGTCAAGGCAAACAGGTTTCAAAATTCTGGTAATAAACGTACTGTGTAGCTTAGCATGTGCTATTATTAACTTTTGCATGAATTATCTAGATGTTATATTGTTCCTATAGATTATCCCAGTAATTCCCAACATACACATTTTCGTAAAGAATTCACACTATCTACCAGAATCTTTATGTTGTGTTGTTTCGATACGAGATGACTATATATGAAACACTAAATGTGTGCATACAATACAAAGGGAAGAGGAGGGATGGGATGTGACCCAAAGTGAGCTTTGTGAAATAAAGTTTAATATGTGAATTCGTACACAACCGTGTGGTTCCTTTAGTTTGTTGCTGAAAGAATAGTTGCACTATTGTCACGTACCATATTACTACCCAGAAACGAGTTAAACGAACAAATCAAGTCCATCTCAATTACGGTCACTAACGTGAGATCATATAGAATTGCTTGCATCTCATTTGCCTACCTCTGTTTTTGACGAATTCGAGTCACTCAATAGCAAGTTCCTTTGGTTCACCTTCTTTTCGTGGCTGTTGCATACATTTTACATGTGGAAGAATACAGGTACCTACTCACAAAACATACACACACGAGTAAAATATATGACTGAGTGAGAGAGAGAGAGAGAGAGAGAGAGAGAGAGACTGCAAAACAAAAAACTCAATATGGTAAGATTGAAAACAAGCCAGGTAGACAACATTCTTTGTTGCAGGCTTGTACGAGAATTAACGTACGACCACTAACTTTGTAAAGCATTTACTGCAGTGTACACAAAACACGTATTATGTGCAGCTATGTATATATATATCTGTGTAATATTATTATATTTAGTCTATCAACTGTTTTTTTACAAATAGTAGCAAAAGAAGTAGTGTCTTTCTGTATCATTCTACCAATTGCGTTTATCCACTTCAAATTCCATTATCGGTGGCCTTGTTTTTCTACCTTTGACTTTTCTGCCCTTTTCCTCTCTCATGAGTGTACAAAAACTCATTTATTGTCAGTAAAAGAGACACGTACGAAATTTTATTTTCCAATTTCATTTGTAACTTTGAATTACGTAGTCAGGTATATAGATAGATGTGTATTTTATATGTATAGTAATATTTTATTTACTAACCGTAAGTGCATTAGCATTTGGAGTGATGTATAACATTGGGAAAATACTCAGAACGTCTGCGAACAGCTCCTTCATCATTGTCTGCTAGACAATTTATTTACAAATGATAGATATTCTTTCTACCTTCATGTCGTAGGTGCATACATAAATATCGTTTTTTATTGTTAGAGCTGTAATGTAATTATTAGCCTCTAATGCTTTAAATCACTCATAATGTCAATCATCATCCCATATTATTACTTGCGAATACTAATATTTTATAGCGAAGCCTATGAGGAATAATGAATTAATTGCTAGATGTTCAATCCTTGGAATTATGTGCTGAAACTATTAAGGCAATAATTTCTTGCCATTTTTAATGTTACGAAGTACTTAAATTCTAACAAGCTGACTCATTAGAAAGAGGTTAATGTATTTATCATCTGGCAGTGGGTATATCGTCTTGGAAAGGAAAATGAATCATCTTAATGCTAAAAATAATATTAAAAATTGGTTTCTGTTGAATGAGGTTGCATCTGCGTGTGTTGTTCAAGTTTCAGTAAAAGGTTAAATTTTGTTGGATATATGGAAAGCTGCAGGATATCCAATTAAGACGTAAGAGATGCTTTAGATTTAAATTGCTGACGGTCGTACAAAGGTAGCATTTAATTAACTACACGGGAAATAATGTTAATTCCTGCTGTAGGTTGTAGAATCTGATGAATATTTTCCAGTGGTTGAACATCTAATCTTACACTTCACGCATTACCAACTTACCACCCTTATGCGACACGGCATTCTGCCTTTACTATCTTCAAGCCAGTATCCACCACTTCATTTTTAGATGGGGAAAATAATTCGCATCGTCGTCATAGACTTTTCTCTTCGGAACACCCATTTAAATATTATTCTCAATGTGAAGATTTCAATTCATTTAATTATTATGCTGCAGAGAACTAAATATTAGATATTACAAACACATATTGTTTTAAATAGTGTTTGTTGCACGATAAATGATCAAACGCATACACAGCTTGATAGGACATACAAAAGCGGAACGCAGACGTAGACAGAAGAAAAAAGGAGGAGTCAAATGGCATTCGCAGACAAGACAGTGAGCGTTGTATGTAGACATAAAGTTGCATTTCAACGAAACAGCAACCAAAACGTACGAAAGGAAAAGAAGGACAAGTCTTACAGGTCTAAAGGCTCATGCTGTATGGTAATGGCAAAATAAAACCAACGTCTGCCATTTTGCGTTGAGATTTGAGAAAAAAAGAATCAGAGTAGGCGACAGAATATAAAATAAAAATATTAATATTGAATTTATGAAGGAACCATCTGTCAAGCACAACTCGTCGCTAATTGTATTCATAATGCAATAATAGACACAGCAAATGCTAATAATTCTAACCTCCGAGAATACAAAGAAAAAGAGTAAGTGCCCCTAAAAACCATTTACAATGCACAGCTATCCAATAAGGGAGATACATGTAGGGCCAACTAAACGTGATTTTTTACATATATGGCAGTGGTAGACAATGTAAATAGTTCAACACTTACTTCTGTATAATGTCATACAATAAATTTACATAAAAATTAGTCGACACACTAAAATTGTGGGGAGAAAACACAATGATGTGTCATCAACACTTGGCTTTTCAATTTTCAATGACTAATCACCATCGGCTATATATAGAAAAATGAATTGTAAATTTTGATCCAGTTTAAAATTAAAAAGGGTTTTAAAATGCCTAAAGGCAAATATTGAGTTTCACCATTTGCATATTATTCCCCCATGAAAAGGGTAAAAATGTTAGCACAAAAGCCAAATTGTAAGTTTTTATTAAAATTTAATGAAATGGAGCAAAATGCCTCTGGCTAAATTTATTGTTGTGCAAATTCAAGTCATCATGATTTTAGATATGTATGTGCAGGGAAATATGTATCAAAGTTTGTTTGGTGCTTTTACAGTGAAGAAGGTAGGAAGAACTACACAGCCAGTGCATTCATTCAATCGAATATTTCCTACTTGAGAAAATGGTATGTGTAAATGTTGAACACATACAGACACAGTAAGTACTAGTAACGTTACGTTATACAATGCAATGTTTCCACTGCATTTAAATATGCGTGTGTGTGTGTTATGAACCTGTATGTATGACGTTGATAATAATGTTGTAGTACAAGCAAGTTGGCCTAAAATTGCGTTTGTGTATTCCATAGAGTTGATTGTGAGTATAGCAGTAGTGTGACTAGTGTGTTGTGTACGTGTATTTGTGTGTCTGCCTATATAAGACAACAGGGCCAGGGCTTTGCACTTTTGCCTATAGCACTATGTGATCAGAAACCAAATACCACAAAACTAGTTCTCAAGTTTTACTTAGAGGTGGGTTTTTGATTCACAATGGAATGCTCTTTTAAAGTTTTGATGTTTTGTCTCCTCTCAATATAAGCATCTTCACTGCTGGCGATCCTGGAACCTGGCATGGCTACGGCATCGTACACACTCAGCCCAATCTGGTCGATGGCCCCCACAGAATTACACACTTTACTATTGCATCATAAATGCATGTAATGCTTTCTCGTAGGTAGTATTCCATTATAATGGAATATTATGCTCCCTGGATACAGAGCTATAAATGTATAATGCTCATTTTTATTAGAGACCTAAGGAAACGCAATCTTTGCATCAAGCTACACACAAAATGTTCAAAAGCGCAAAATTCTACAACGTTATTGCACCGACAAACTATTTCTTACAAAGAAAAACTCTTTGTATGTGCGTACTTCCTATATTTTATTAAATTTGGTGTGTGTAGTGTGTGATTTATGTTTAACGTGTAGGTGACTCATCTGCGCTTCACCAGGCTATCGTATGCACGCCTTTTTGATTCATCTTAATTCTTAAGAGCTATATGAAAATTCTTTTCCACTTTTAGTTGTAGTATTACTTTTCTTACCATAAGAAATTTTCTTCCCATTTTTATACTATAAATTCTTACAGCATGATTCTGATTCTTGGAATCTATGCTTCAGCACATTTTTCAGGAAGATGGCAACAAGGGTTGATACAATGAGACTGACGTTAAAATTACGTTGCGGTGGTGCACTTGCATATGGTAATAAAATCTATATAATTGGCAAAGAATGTAATTAATAAGGACACGAAACAGTGTTTTCATCTGGGAAATTGCATTGATATTATTTATTCGGAATGCTCATTGCGAAGGAATTCATTTGGTTTTGGTAGGAGTAATAACAACAGGATGAACAGGGATATGGCCATTCACAACGTACTTAACGTAACGCAGAATATTCATCTTTGTGTTAAAACAAACATGAAATATATTTAAATATGTTTTACAACATGCTTTATATTATAATTCTAGTAAATGTAGTATTGTAATGTATTGTATAATATGTATGAATGTAAAGTATGTATTCTTATAGAATAAGTATAGTAAATAGTATTATAGCATGTGTATTTAATAATACCTATAACAGAAACATGTATACCTATAAATGCTTCAATACTGACTTGTTGAACAATCTGTTGTGAGCACGTTGGACTGACGAGAGCGCCCGGCTACATGCCAACAGCAAGACAGGATTAGTTGAAAATGTCTTATTAAATTATATTTCCTTTCCTCTGTCCTCACCTTGTCTTGGTATACTTCTTCTCAGTTTTCAAAATACACTTGTCATCATCACCATCGTTTGTGTGGAAAATCTTTGATCTTTTTCTTTAACTTCTTCCTTCACACAAATGAGTGATACAACCACCAAGACAAAGATTGGAAGATATACATACGAATCTAGTACCTATCTACTTACACAACGATCCTTCTTTCACCTACTACGAAACCTCTTCTAGTATATTACGCTTTCTACTCTATATTATTATTACCTATACCATTTCTGTTCTCTTTCTTCTGCTAAATCAGTTGTTTTCTACACTATTACACCTGAAACCTTCAAATAATAAGCCTAAATAGCTAATATTCGCGAACCAACTGCGTTGTCTGAATATTCTACCCAGAAATCTGCAACCCGTCATATTTTTTCTCGAGTTTTTTTAAAATTTTGTGACACTTCCCTTTCTCCATACCTTCCCTTTCCCCGTATCAATATTAGCGTACTGTTAGCTTACTACACCCTACATACACTACTTCTATACACTACTCTTCTTTCCCTATAATCTTTCATTGCTTAAACTGTAATAATAATATAGTATAGTTGTTATCTCTCCTTTCTATTCTTTTTCGCTCCTCTCAATCTCTATCTGTATATTATAGTCTTCTAATAAAGTCAACCAAACTGTTTGGAAATTTTCTTTTCTTCTTGATTCTGTTAACTGTCTACTTGCACCGTTTTACCTTTCTCCACTCCACGTCAAGTGCTTTGCTTATTATTGTCTTGTTTGAATTGGTACGTACTGTACTACTCTCTGTATAATCATTAGTAAATATATAAGTATGCAGTAATAGTAAATAGTATAACAAATGTTTGTTTTGTTTCGAGTGGCACTGGGTCACCAACATTCTAACACGGGAATTATATACAAAATAAATTACGAATATACTGCAAACATTCCTACTTGCATTCGCCTACACACTACGAACACGCTCGCACTTCATTTAACTCATCTAATTGTAACATCATTAATATTGAATCTCTGAGTGAGTCAGTGAATGGAAAGTTACTAATTTTTGATTCGTTGCCTTTTACTAAAGCTAATTTTCCTGTATATCTATTCAGTAGCAAAAGTATTAAAAAATCTGACGAATTCTGATACAAAAGCAGACCAATAATTTCGATTTCTTATTTTGAGATTGAGCCTTACCATCGTTGTTTTGTTGTCTTATTAATATTCAAGTTGTAAAATGGAATGATATTATCATCTTATTCACTGTGTAAATGCTTGACTGCATTCTCACGGTTTCATAGTAGAAAATAGTATACTGTATTCACTTAGCTATATTTTATGTCCTAGTAAATATTAACATTTAATGAGACTGCGATTTAATGTGTGTATATATAATATATAATTACAATAAGGTAAATTGTAATCCGTGTCTATGGTACAAAATTACTGGACAGTCCCCAAATGACAATATAAATCTAGCAAGTATTAATTTGTCACCTTGTAGTATGCACTATAATTATTATTTAATTTTCACTGCTACTACCAGCCTAAATTTCCTACACGTAGCTATAATAATAACATTATCTGTGTAATATCATATTATGAGTAGGTACATAAATGTGGCTCATTCTATTCTCTAATAATAATTCCTCTATGATCATTTAACAACAATTAATAATTTAGTAAACTCACAGCTTGTATGTATTTCTACTAATGTAATCATAATTATTATAAATAGTATGGTGATGTAAATATTTTGTCTTTAAATAACCTCTTGTCATTTAGTTATAGAAATGCTACTACCTACCTATAAGCACTAGGATGTGATTAATGTATGTATTGTCATTCACCCGTTGACGTTCGATTAACTACAGTTCTAAATACAAAGGACATGACAAAGCCTAATGCATTGGACTAAATTACTACAGACCTTTTCGATGGGGTCGTTGATTAAAAAATGGATCTACATGATGAAAATAACAAGTGGACATTGTCTAATAGATAATAATGTAGTAATAATAATAATAATGATAATAATGATAATAATAATAATAATAATAATATAATATGTAATATTAATACGTAACTTAATGTCTAGAGATGAACAAGAGTTGTATCCACTGGCTTCCGTTGTAATTGTGCGTGCTTCTCTTCTCATTTCTTCGACTTTTTCGAATATTTGACACTCTTGCCTTTTGAGTTGGACTGCATGACAACGTCATTGCGGACCTGTTGAGCTTTGATTCGTTGTCGCTCCTCGATTTTCTGCCGAAGAGTTTGCAGCGTTGACGGAGAGGCTCCTGTTCCCGTTCGCACGTGTCGTCCCGTCATTGCACGAGGCGCTCGTTTACCATTGGCACTTCCTGGAGTCGTTTGACCCACCACTGACCCGTCAGAATCCATCCCTGTTGGACCCTCACTCAACGACGCGGGTGACAAGGGAGATCGACAGTTGTACCCGGAAGATCCCAATGTTCGAGGAACACTTGGGCTCTGCAACAAAATAAAACCACAAACATACTAAAGATACTTGTTCGGATATAAAGCCTATAATCCTATAAGCCCCCATACGCATATACGACATTAACATATTCTGTAATAGGAATGCACACATGCCACGCGGTCATTGGTCTCGGCTCCCTTTGCTCCTACTTTTATCAACAAGACTTACTCTGCCTAAGGGATCCATCTCGCTTTCGTATAACTTCTCCATGCACGTAATAAGTACCCTGCTCTGTTCCTGTCCTGCATCTCTTTAAAAAAACACACGAGATAAGAAAAAGGTAGTTGGGCAACCTCTGAGCACGGATATTCCCAATCTTTCCCGGCGAGTCTTTACTATTAGTAAGAACCTATACTGACTATGAGCTGTATAAAAAACTCTTGCTCCACTATTACATATCATATATGTAGCTATATAAAGAGACGACTTTCATTTTCACTGAGAACTAGACCTGTTCCAGTCACAATGCTATATACGTCTCATTCTGGTCCCTATAGTGGATTACAAGTAGTTTGAGCATGGATATATCTTTACGCACTTTTATTTCTATATCACAGAGCCAGTCAAAGTCGTTAACAACTTGTACACGGAGCGAAAGATTATGCTCAGTTCATTTTCATTTCATGAGGCATTCTTCCTATTATTTATATGACTCACAACAATTACACGCATGTCTTCATATCAAGCATTGTAGTGTAGAGCATTTTTGGTCGACTGGTGCATTGTGTGCTTAAACTATAACTACGGTTTTTATTATTTTTGTTTTTTGCAGAAAATAAGAAATGGAGATCTCATGAATATTTTAATCTACTGAATGTAAAGATAACTATAACTATTCTAGATTTTAATCAAACGCTAATGAAGGAGAGTCAAAATGAGGATTGATAAGTATAGTTTTGAGTTTTTACCTTTTCGCCTTGACTAACAGTTGGAGTAACATTTTGTGACTGCATGGCATATTGGCGAAGAATTTCCTGAGCTTGGAAACTGTGAAGAAGCTGAGAATAGTATCCGAGATAGACGAGCGGAGGATAGCCACCCATGGCTTTGAGGAGTCCTCCAGGATCTCCCATCATGGCAGCAGAGGTCAATTGCAATTGCATCATTTGTTGTTGGTATGTCTCTGGGTCGACGCCGTACATTTTGGCCGCATCTGACGGTGAAAGAGGCGGCATGGCTTTTTGAGGCACTTTATTCTTCCACGCATCGAAATTTTGCGTATCACTGAGAGAGGCGCCACGGGATTTGGGACAGACTAGATTACACGGCTCTTCGTCCATGTCTTCCTCATCATGAACCCGAAAAACATCCCGAGATAGATTTAAATTGATAGCATCGCGCTTATTAGCTCCTAATATGGACGACTCATTTCTAAACGCAGAACTTCGCAAATCTGTGGGACAGTCATCAGTCACTTCATCACTAGATGTTACATGGCCTCCCGATGAATCATCATCCCCTGAGTTCCTTCTCGTCCGATCTTTTGACGTTTTTATATTTGTTACCATTTCTTCGAGACGTGCTCGTTTGGATTTTACTTGATCTGGAGGAGGAGCATCGGACTTTGTGGAGTCTTCCGGAGTATTTGAAGGAGTACTGCTACCATCTCCTCTTTTGTCCCGCTGATTATGATGATTATGATTATACCTCGCTCGAATGAGTGACAGAGGAATTAGTGACTGTGTCTGCTTGCGAGAAAGAGATAAAGGTGGACTTGTGGATTTATTCGGAGAAATTTCTTCATCCTCACCCTCTCCAGGAGAATCTCTATGAAGACCAGAATCAGGAGACGAGTAAGAATTATCTTCATCGTTTCCCACTTGTATCATTTTCATATCTCGCCACCGAACTTCCCGAGTAAGGCCACTTGCACTACCACTATCACTACCACTCCGACACAATTTCCCGGGTGCATCCTCGGATGAAGTGCGAGGCACAGGAACACTACTGTTGTTATTGTTATTACTAATATAAATATTGTTGTTGTTATGATTGTTGTGAGTGTGATTTCGCGACAGGGGTCGTATTGAAGGCACAATTGATAAAAATGGAGATTTTGCTAAATGGCGTGACACTTCCGACACACTTGTAGAACGAACATTTTTATTACTCAGGTCAATGGGACTTGCAGGGCGATCCTCCCGCGGACCGATATCCTCATGGCTCACCTCCGTGGAGGACGGGGGCCCAACATGCCGCAGAACCATCATGGCATTACAATACCATACTCTCCCTTTAATTTCACTGTTGATCTGATAAATAAATGAGAAAAAACGATACTATGTCTGACAATTTTCACACTTCACTGTGGCACTGCTTTCGTACTGTTGATATTAAAAAATGTCCGGAAGTTGCACAAAATATTTCAAAATTTGACACTGCTGGAAGACAACGATGCATTATCATTTTGAGCACGAGGAATGTTGCAGTAAGGCTATTTTCGGAAGGCACTGGTGATTAATAGTAGTATTGTCGTGGTGTACAGGTGCAGTGCTGAGCTGGAGCGTTTTGCGTGTTTTCCAAATGGGGCAACCTGTAACAAATGCGAAAGACAGAGACGTTCTATTAGTGAGTGTCAATGGGCGTCTGCTACACGGAAATGAAATGGAGAGAAGAAACGAGGATGAGGCTAGTTGCCGTGGTTGAGTAGAGAATCAAGTTGAAAGAAGTAAAGTCAGGAGAGAGAGAGGAGCAGAGCAGCGGACGACGGGATTCTCTGTCTCGAGTCTCGAGCCCAACTCTTCACCTGAGCTCTTTGCTCCGTGAGAAGGCAAATTGCCCTTTTAGGTGAATTCATTATTCCATCATCGTAGGGCTTACACGTGGTGCCTTATACATACCTATCCATTCGAACATGACGCAAAGACGAAAAAAGTAGCACAGACCAGTTTTTTCGCTTCCATTAGATTATCGCCACTGTCAAATTTCTCCGCAAATGGCAGGGATTTTCTCATGGCAGATGTGATATAAATATCAATAGAATGGAAACACGAAACAACTAACTGCCTCACGTCTCCATTCCTATTCCTGCCGCTTTGACCCTTCTCTCTCAGCAACCCACACCAAACCCACCCTGCCAAATAGCAAAACTGAAATCCGCCGGGTATTCTAGGTCAAACTCGAGTTTAGATCTCAAATTGTGATACCAATACCTACACGTCTCTAACAGAGACACTCTCAGACAAATGCATCCGTGTGCAAGTAAACAAACTACAATATAATGTACATAGTCGAAATGTTACAAATAAAAGTACAACGTACATTAGTCTCCGAATCTTCATTATATTATACGCAAAGCCACCACGACACATGGCATGCCACACCAGGCCAGTGCATTGTCCACGACTATTATCTGAATTTGAACATACAGCTAGAATGTTCTGTTGCAGTGTTATTTGTTACTCTTGCTCTTGTTGTGCAGAGGCAGAGGTACTTTTATCTTTTTACCTACAACGTACAATGCATGCTGCAATAATATACGAAATACCTCTATCTAAGAGCTGCACACCTTTACAAACTAAACTTATAGCGGACTGTATCTACATATTATACTCATTCCAAGATTCTTGGCTAGAAATAAGAAGTAAACCTGTTTCTAAATCTTGCACATCCATCCGCAAAGTCAAAATGTATTGTTAGTCATCCACTCCACTACTACTATCCTTCTATGGAAAATCATGTTTACTAACTACGCACACACGAAACATTTGACCAATCTATAATAAGTATATTACACATGCTACATGCATTTAGACTTATATGCTAAAAGTAACTACACAGTACTAAACCTACACGTAATTCCCCTGTGCCTGCCTATACTTAACTTGTTCGACTTATAATAATAGTTATGCACAATATGCATACTTTTCTCTGACTTGCATGTAGAAAGCGTAATAACATTCTACCACCACCACTACTACTTGTTTTGTGTACATAATATGTATAAGCTTTTCCTGCTATTCTCTATTTATATGTCTTCATCACTTCTTCTTCTTCATCTCGCATGTTTCTCCTTTGCATTTAAACGATAGCCGTGACTTTCGTTACTTTTTAAAGCAGCATGTTATAGGTACGTCTGGCAAGTATAATTTTACGTACCTACGTACATACTTGCATTTATTGGAATTTCAAACAGACAGACTGTTACTTAACTTACTCTCGTATGACTAATTGCCAGTCCGACGAAATCGCCCAAGAATCAATCTCTGTAATTAAACTTCTACCTACTTGGAATTGTTTCATTATTTCCATTCCTAGAATAGTAATTCTAGGTAGGTAGGACACCAGGCAAGTAGATCACAATTGATAAAAAATTATCTCTCTCTCTCTCCATCCAAATTCATTTTATATTATGTAAATGTATAACAAGAGATACTCTTCTAGTATATTTTATGTAGTGTTTAATTATAAATTGAGCTACTGAGTACCTAATGATTTTCTTCAGGTACTTTATTACTACAAAAGCATGTAATTACGTATGACATACATACATATAGCATTAAGGACCATTTGAAAGTAGGAGAGTAGTAGTTACTTACTACTGGTAGTGCCAATAATTATAGCAATTGAGTAATAAGAAAGATAAAATATTAGCATGACTACAGAAAAGGCTAAAAATACGAATGTGTCATTCCTTATTAAATGTAGATAAATGGCAAAGGTGGAATTATATGCTGAGCGAGTAGTGTGTTTAAATACAAAGGGGACAGACAGTCGGCTAACTGGTGGCGAGTACAAAGGCCAAAGTTGGTTGTGGTTGGATTAATAAGGGAGCCCGAGTGGAAGTGAAGGAGTCTTGTACGAAAAAGTGTATGGACAAATAGGGAGTTGTGTTTGTGTTGTGTGTGAAGAATAAAGGTGGAAATGGGAAGAGGAGTTTGTGAAATTCCACGAGGCAAAAGGCAAGGCGAATGAATGCCAATAAAAGAGTTCATGTTGTTGGTGTGTGCATAATAATGAAATGTAAGGTAACTCACTAAGCATAGAAAGATAGGAAAAGGTAAACATATAGGACGAAAAGAATGTGAAATAAACCTGGTTCACTTTCAAGTTGAGAGGCAGGAAAAGTGAATAAATAATGCATATGATATAATGCCTGGCTGGTTTAAGTACAAGATAAGCTTCCTATGATTACCTAAATTTCTTTCCTCGACTCTCCCTCCACCTGCTACTCGCCTTGGCCCAGACAGGCAAAATGGAATCAAAAGTCTACGCAGAATAGCCCCGTGTGTGTGAGGATGTGTGTGTGAGTGAGTGAGTGTGTGATATAAATTACAGAAGAATATAATCTGAATGTGGGCAGCAAGTAGTTTTATACTCGTAGTCTCTTTTCTTATGTTCTTCCACTACTCTGTTTCATTATTATCATTATTATTGTGTTCTTCCATTCTATATTAGCAGACCTATATAATACACATCCCGACATCCCTATTCAAATACTTGCATATTATGTGGAAAAGAATCAAGTTCGAGTTTAGCTCAAAGTCCTGCTCATCCTTCCCATACCACGAAACCAAACCAACCAAACCACCACAAAAGAAAAGGCTATCTCCGCACACACCGTCGTCAGTTCAGTCTCAGTTCATTCTAGGTCCAGAATGAAGGCTAGTTCGGCACATGCAGAACACAATGTGTTACCTTTGCCTATCAAACCTATTTAGGCACAGCTATACTCTCTCAAACTTACACAAACACAACTATTACCAAACAATCTTCGTTATATAAGCATCTGTAAAAATCTACTACACCTTTACTCAACTACTAACTAACTAGCTACCATATGTATACATACCTAAAAAGCTACATCTATAACTATACCCTTAATAACTCCACATGATCTTCACCAAAAGACTTGAGACTTACAGAGTCGCCTGCATAAAAGTATTGCAGCAATCCTAATAGTAATACTATTACATTTGCACTGTGCATGTGTTGTGGAACTACTCACGTACTAGTTAGGGAAGTAGTATAATAATAATAATATGATTTCCATGAAATTCAATGCAGGTATTTATACGAAAAACGGATGAGACGTGAACAACAATAAGACTAATATTACATAAGGCGCATAATATAATATAATGTGTAGTATTTAACTCTTAAAGCTAAAGCTCACCAAAAGCAAAAAGGCCAAGTTAAAAAGAAGCATTGGACTTATAAGATGAAACTATCAGAGAAACACAAGAGACTTGACTGATTCAAGCGAAGAGTAGTAGTAAGCACATAGAAAAACATACAAGAATGAAGTTGAAATATTTAGAAAATAGACTTAAGTTAGTTGGACTGGCCTTTCTTTCCCTATACACAACTTCTTGTTGAACAGTCTCTCGACTAATAATCTGCGTGTGTATTCCACATACTCTGTTGCTGATGTTGTTATAGCAGAGCGTCCTATTTAAACCAAGTCTTCTGCAGGTATATCGTATGTGTTTGCTTTACACACAGAGCTGCGTAGTTTGTATGTAGAATATTCGTAAATATACCAAGTTGGATGATTGTAATGTACAAACACATCTATCTGAATCGTATCTTCTGTGTACGATGTGTTCTACCTAATTCTTGAAATTTTACCTGTGTACAGGTAACGTGGACGAATGGAGTGTACTATGCATTGCATTGTTGTATAAGGTGGACTGGACTGTTGGGACTGTGTTTGTACATGGATTGTAGTAGTAGTAGTAGTAGTATGTGAGTATATAAGATGGAATATTATCGACGAAAAGTCTTGAGGCAGAAACCTGTTTCTAGAGATGACCGCATCTGGCCTGCACACCACGAGTGCATGACCTCTAAGACTTCATAAGACTTTGCTCAAAAAAACCCACACATTCTCTTGTATTTATATCGCTTTTGCAGCGCATTTATATTGCTCAGCCAGACCAGGCCTCATTACAATTTTGCTTGCAGCCACACTCTTCCTTTATCGTCCATCATACGATTGATTTTGGTTCAATTCAGTCACTCTTTTTATTCATCTTTAACAGTCGTCTAGGTTTATTTCTTTCCGATGATGATGATGATGATGCCATGATGAAACTTGCCAATCTCTCTCTCTCTCTCTCTCTCTTTAATAACACTAAGACTAAGACAAAGACTTACTACTACTAAACTTACTGGTTCTGTAACACCACCATTGTATTGTAGTATAGTATTGGTGAAATGTGACGAGTAAATACATACACTTAAGGTACATAGGTACTTAGAATGTATACTACAACAATACACATCTTCATAATAGGTGTAGAATTTTACAAGACGAAGAATTGTTGGTCTGTGGCTTAAGACTTGAAATGAATGTGGATGTCACTTGTTAAAAGAATACTTAATGGTTTACGCTGTGCTTCCTTCATTTCTCTTTGCTTTAGTTTAGTTTCAGTTGTTGTAAGTGCAATTATATTTGTACGCGAGTTGACTTCTTCTTTGTCCGGACAGGTTTTAAAAAGGTTTTTATTCTTACTGTTCTTTACTGCTGTGCTGTAAGTATTGTATGTGTGATAATATGTACGATACTGCAAGATGCAAGAGACTTAGGTAGAAATCCACCTTTACCACTACCTGTCCCATAAAACCCACATTAAAAATTAACTACTGATGCTGAATACGTGGTCAAAAGGCTACGCTACACTGTTATTACTGGACTAAAGAAAAACCGACGCAACTTTTTCTCAACATAGTGTTCTTAAGAGTAAAAACGTAGCTGAGAGATCGGAAAATGAATATTCCTCTATTTGTTCCCTTTATACGTGTCGTGGAAATGTGGAAATATCTGTGTAAACTAAAAAATCTCTTTATGGTAGTACCACGCTGGGAATTCCGCATACTTATTTCCTAACGGACTTCATGGACAAGTTTTAATTATTTATCAATTTACAAACGTAACTACTGTTCTCCGAAACATTTTGTATAGTCATTAATATTAATGCGTTTCTACATGGTAACAATAACAACACCTAAGTAAATGGTACTTTTGAGGCCTTAATCTATTTTCATTTTACTGAAAACAATAACACGCGATTGAGAAATTTTGGAAATTCAATTTGTTTTCAACCTTCAGACTGTTATCAGTTTTTTGTCTCATTAATGCGTGGGAATTGAGTTTAACTCATTTTAACGTATTTTTTAAATTACACAATGGGTGTTTTAAATATAATTAGGAGTATTTAAGGTACAAATGTAGAACACAAGATAAAATATGTATGATTACTTTATTATGTAGTCACAATGCTGGGATTACATAAATTAAGTCCATACTCACAGAAACTACAAGAGAGAGAGATGTCTACAGTTGATAATTGATAACTACAGACAGATAGTTAAGGTACACTACACAACATTTGCGATGATTACGAACGATGTGTGCAAAGTGCGGAGTTGCTATTACTAGTAGTGTACTACATGTAAAAGTGTAGAAGGAGAATGAAACAAAAAGAAGTAAGCAAGGCCGACGTAAAACTTTCCCCTGTTTCTCCAAGCGCTCTATCGCTACATCTAAATGGTGATAATACGCAATCAAACATCAATTAGTTTAGTCGCTTTAGTGAATGTGAACAAGTAGAAATATAATATCACATTGCTAATAACCCGATTAGTTTACAAGAAAAATGAGTTAGTGCAAATAGATGTAATATTAGTTGAACTGCTATGGCAATTACTGTGCGATACACACTGTTTGCCCTATTATATTCTACTGCAAATACATACACAAGGCATACTTTTGCACATAATAATTCTCCGTATAGTATGATTATTATTACTCGAGACTCGGAGTTGGCTGACCATGACTTTATTTTGCACACACAGAGAGAGGGAGAGAGAATCTTGCCTACGTTTGATAACTAATAAAATATATTAGTTGCAATGCTACAATACAACTGAGACTGAGATTTCTTACTCATACTTTACCCACAAGCCTGTATATTAGTGGTAAAATGTATATAGTGGTAAAATATGTAGTAGTACGTAGGTACGAAGAGCTTTACAACAACTTACGGTTATTTACAAACTAACAATAATACGTGGAAGATGATACCTACGTTATTACGTATACGTTTCTGGTTAGCTGGTTTGGATTGGATTGGCTTGAGAACTAGTTGTGGCGATGAGTTTACTGAATTGAATTCAACACGAGATATACAGAGAGAGAAGTTCCAATCTCTGGTGATCACACACTACACAATTTCCCATTTACTTGGAATCTTACTCACAGAATCACAGAGCAGCAACAAACACCGTCCATGCTACCAGTCAAGTGGTAAACAAACAACAAACATGCAAAACCAACGGTTTCTTTTACTTTAGCTTTTAAAGCATCACATTGTGGATTATTTCATGATATTTATACGTCCATACGTATTCACGTACACACGGTGTACAGTGGTCTACGGCCTTACACGCAGGTATTATGTATGTGAGTACTACAAACGTCATATCACTTATAAGGATCGTTTGTGCTACCATATAAACGTACACCTTGTCAAGTCAGTTTTCTACGAGTCTTGTCCCATCTGTGGAATAAATGAGATGAGGAGAGTCTGATAAATGCGTACATGTTGCGTAGTTGATTCTGAATATATACAACTTGATTCATTTTCCAAGGAATTCTTTAACAGAGTCCAAGCAACAGATCAAACTTTTTGCCTCATGCAAAAGATAAACCTGCCTGTGCTATGCGGCCATGTTATCGAAGATGTGCACGAAAATACCTCTCGTGTTTACAAGTTATTCTCTTTCTACTATGTAATGCTTATCTTTAAATGAAGGGAGACTACTATAATTATTCACGGGCTTGTAAAACCAACCCGGATTCCCTAACTGGGGGAATGTAAAACTACAAATTCCTAATCATAATATTCAAGAGTTCAAGAGTGCTTTATAAAATCTATGCTCAACTAAATAAATATATAAATACACTATTTGCAATCATTTTTATTTAAAATAGATCGAAATCGAAATTAGCAGAATTTTTTATGCATAATTCAAATGTGTTTTTATTTTAAAATATTTCTTGAGATTGATTTATAATATTTGTATATACTGTTTCGGTGAAATAGAATTCATATGAATTTTTCAAGGGCAATTAGTGCAATTGAAATAAGAAGTAAATTGAACTAAAAAAGATATCTGTTCATTTCAGGGTCTTAACATTTCTACTTTACTTAAAAACAAGAGTAAGCACGTTTTTTAAATATATTAACTCTATAAAAGATTATGTTGCATTAATTATAGTATTTGTAGTTATAATCTGTTTCGGCCAAGATTGTTTATTGATGTCATACTATAATAATGTGATTGGGGAAATCCCAATTCATTTACGTCTGCAAGCCACTACGTACTTTAGATCTATAAAAAACTCTTAGATACTTAGAAAGGAGCAGAGCAGCAAAACGATCTTAATAACAAAACAACTATTACGTAAACGCATATTGTTATAATATAGCTTTGACCTGGCAATTCTCTTTCTTGCTCCCTTCTACTTGTACGTGCTGCGTAATAAGGAAAATGGAGTTAGTAATACCTAATAATAGAAAATAAACGTTGCCATTATTAATAGGTACGTACTGGTAATGTGGAGAAAGTGAATATAAAATAACTTTACTACGGAAGAACTAACCTGGAAATCTACTGGCATTTATAGATTAAATCTACTAGCACAATTATCAATTATTGGCACTTTGACACAGAGATTTGACAGTTGAGTAAGTATTACAGTGGTAAACTTCGTTATCCAACACAAAGCTATCTGTAAATACCGGAACGAATGACACGCATCCTAAACAATATATCTGATTTTTCCTAAACACGCTGCTATGTTACTCTAATTTACAAACGTTCTTTTATGAGCTTTGAACTGTAACTTTCACTAACCCGAAAAAATTAAAACATCTTTCATGCTACAGATAAAATCTTCATTGTTTTAACGTTCACGCTACTGCAGGTAGCATATACTACAAATGTTCTTGTCAAATCCACAAATCTCATATTATGTGTTCGATTTGAAAGAACATTTTGTTACCAGTTCCCACCTTTTTAGGAAAAATGTCACTATACATCAAACAAAACAGAATTCATGCATTCTTCACAACTACTGTCATACCCACGTAATGTTATGCATGTTTCTCACAAAGAAAAAAAACTTTCTACCATTCCAACAATTTATTCACCTACCTATGATATGATATATCCTTTAAATACTATCAATCAACGTATTATAATATACCTATGTCACTTATAATACTTTTCCTTGATAAACATATTACATTGTCATTTACATATTAGAAATTTGCGCCGCATAGACAACTTCTCTTGCAAACACTAAAAATTAGAATACTTCAGTATGAATAAAACTGATTGTATATTATACCATTACACTATCAACTATTAGCATCGAGCTAAATTGTGACCCGTTAAGGGAATGAAACGCTAGTCGGGTAAATTCGAAAAACGAGTTATACATCTGATAAATAGCTACAAAATATAATCTTTCGAATGACACCTCATTCGTAAATTTTGATTAGGTCTAAGCATTTTTAAAAATAGATTTAAATTTGGAAACCAAAAGTAAGGTCTCAGAAAACGAAGGAGTAATTCAGCTATTACAACGTCGTATATTTTATGAGTGGCACTTGGCTGCTGCATTGCATTTTTGATTATAATTGATTTTGCGCATGCGAGTCATACGTCGAGAAATACGTTTCGATATAATACAATTTTAATTTTGAAACGTATTAATGTAATTACATAACACAACATGCGAGCGCAAAAAATAGGATCTTCGTAGTGTATGAATACTTC
>JABASD010003018.1:0-22435 GCA_019776165.1 Pogonognathellus flavescens
GAAAAATGTTTTATCCATAAATAATAAATAAAAAATAAAAATGTTATTATTTTTAATTATCCAACATACCCAGTTGTAATGTCTAAGTTTGCGTCATCTTTTCCAACAGTCGCTTCTTCGGAATATAATCTTTCCATTCTGTACAAAAGTAAACTTCATTTAAATGCTTTATTTAATAATATTTACAATTCATAATAATCATTACATTGATCTTGAGATTATTCTGTAATCTGTAACTTACCCAGTTGTAATGTTAAGGTTTCTGTAGTCCTCCTTTTCAGAACCGTCTTGAGCATTGAGGACTTCCAAACTAAAGCAGAGTAAGATTCGTTTTTATTGTTCATTTATCAGTCTTTTAAGTAATATGTTTGAAAAACATGAATAGTATACCAAGTTAAATAATTTACGTTAGTTTCATTCGACCAAAATGTAAAATATTATACATTTATGCAGTGCATTGATACAAAAATAACCAAACTAAACACATGGAATAACACGGACACATGTACATTTCATTTGTAAATGCAAAAATATACAATACACATTGCTAGTCCATGAACAAGTCTTCAAAGTCGATATTTAAACATAATCAACGTACCCTATTGTAGAAGTGCTCAAACTGATATGATCATTCATTTTATCGGGTTCTTGGGAGAACAATCTTTCAGTCCTGAAAAGTTCAGACCAAATAAAATATTATTAACAAGGAATCGTAAATCGTAATAGTAGTAAACTAAATTACCTACTACTATTAATTAAAACAAAATTATTTCGTTTTAAATTCCTTACCCGATTGTAACGTCAAGATTCGTGTTAGTACAGTCTTTCCCTTTAGAAGCTTCTTGAGAACTCATCATCTCCAATCTAAAATAGTATAATATTGTTTATTCCTTATTCAATGACATGATTATAAGGTTAACCCTATTTAATAACTTCACAGCGTAATAATAACCACATGCGACAGGATTTTGTGAATTGTGATGTGATTCGAAAAATCCTTAACACAACTCACTAAAAATCAAGAAACTAAAAAATTGAAAATTCTTTGCTTACTGAGTATCTTGCCCCATAGCTTTGGTGTCATTTTGTTCATCAGTTACATCTTGTGCTTTTGTTCTAAATAAAGTTAAAGTACATTACATTGATGCAAAACATCATTTCATAGAAGGGAAGGATGATAAAAACATGTGAAACATACGGGATAATCATAGAAGTACTTGATGGTTGCACATTTTCTTTGTCATCAAATGTCTCTATTATAGACTGATCATGTAAGTCACCAACATTTTCCACTCCCACGAAAGGAATATTATAGCTCTTGTCCCGGAAGGACTCATCGTCCGATTCATAAATGACCCTAAAAATAATATTGTTAAACAATTGTAAATATTTCATTCCTCTTTCTAATTGAACCAATGGTAAATCTACTGTACTAAAGATCAAGGAACATATCAACTGCTAGACAGTCTACCAATTTATATGTTCCTTTCCTGGACTAAAGATAAGTATAAAAATTAATTTTATTCTAAAAGTAGAATAGTATGTTGTATTGTTGTATGTAGTAATATTATATGTCTATATTTGTGTTTGTTAAATAAAACATTATTATTATTACGTAGACAGTTCACGAAATTCTCCATCACTATCTTCGGCTAGGAGCCCTTTCCTTATACGATAATTTCTTTCTTCTGATGTTTGCGGTCCAACAAAAACATTGGGTGAATTCTCCATTATTTTATTTCATATGTCGAACCTGTAAACATAAAATAATCAGCACATTAATGAATGATTAAATTTGATTTGATTTGATTTGATGACTTTATTTGATTGACAACACAATTCAGCACTAGGCTCACACAAAACGGATCGATGAAAGGGTGATGGGACACAAACAACAAATGAGTTTCGTTTTAAGTTGTAAATATTATTGACTATTAAATCAATTAAATGTCATATGAAAGGCAACTATGTCAATTAAAATGTTTACCTCACAATAAATATTGAAAACAAAGTTAAAAATATTACCTACAACAATACGCACAGCTGCTTTTACAAATAAACTACATAAACCCAACTTTACCCAACTGCCAAATTATGTTCCTTATCTCATGTTGCAGTTAATGCAGTTGCAAGCAGAAAACATGAAAAGTATGCTATTATTTTATTAACTAGATATAATAGATAATAATAATCCAAAACAACTTACCACAAGTTCAACCTTCTGAATTTGATTTGATCTTTGAATGATTAAACCTGGAAGTTATTGAATTATCGTTTCAACAATCACAATAATGATAGCCAAACCAACGGTTGGCTGTTTACAAAAAGAAGTTTTGACCGTTGTTTTGCTTTCGCACCAAAAACATTCACCAAGCTCGTTCCTGTTTGTTTGGTGCATTCACTCCCATTTGAACCGCAGGCTCTTCGCTATTATTGGCTACTAAATTTTATTAAGCGAGAGGCGGCCAATCATGCCATATGCAAGTTTATAATATTCATTTTCGATCGACTGGTATTTAGAATAAGGTTTACGGTTTAGTACTTTAAACTAAAGTCAACTTATACCTATGTCATCCTACACAATTATTATAATCATGATAAAGAAAAACATTAAAAATGTATTGATTCTTTAGTATTATATAATAAAGAAAAAGAACATTCAGATAGAAACTAAGTATTTTGCGGGTATGCGTATGCAAATGAGCAAATGAATTAGGAAATTAAATATATATTATGATATTTAAATGTATTTTAAGAAACATGGTCAAACATTGAAGCATCTAATCTAGCAGAAAATTATGATGTATTGAAAGTATTGATTTAATAAAACAATCAAAATGGTATACAGTATAAATATACGCATATGAAAGTTAATTTAAGTGTAATTTGAGTATGTATATCAATTTTTTGTGGGATATGAATGAATTATATATTTTATATACACTACACTACCATACATATAATTGACTTAAAATGTTTTGATGTTAATCACACATTGTTATTTATAAATCGTTAGGTTATGCAAGATTTCTCCAATCTCCAGCTTTGTGAGATCGATATTTTTGAGACAATAATATATTTACATTGCGCAAGTTACGGTGGTAATGGGTTTGTGTACATGGCTAACGACAAGTTTTGTCGGTATAAGTGTCGTACGTTACGTATGCGAATAGGTTGTATGTGATTCTCTCTGTCTGTCTGTCTCCATACACGATATAACTGAAGAAAGGATTGAGACATTGAGATATTGAGATATTTAATAATGGCTTAAAGCCTGGCACATGTATTCCAGTGCAATTGTCCTTAGGAAGAATTAGTTCGAAGATGGGTCAATCGGTCCATTTATTCATTCGTACTCCTAAAATTGAACCAAAGGCATATTTAGGGGGGACTCGAGCCCCCTTCCGTCATATGCCTGCCTGGAGCTCTCTATGTTACGAAATCCTAGATACGCTCTTACGATGCTTATTTAGATACGTCCACTTACAAACAGTTTATATCGCTTCATTGCATTGTTCACACATTACCCGCTTACAAACATAGTAGATTCAAGCAAGCTTACTTTTAGATTTAGACAGTACAGTTTAGAATTTAGTGATGGGATTTACCTATAGGTATGCGTATTAGATGAAAACAAACCTTCCTAATTTAGGGCTTCACTAAAAATAGTACTCTTACAAATAAGAGTAAGCATGCTACCAGGTCATAGGTGATGCATTAAGGTACAACATGCATCATAATATTAGACAATTGTTCTAAATATAATTGTAATGCATATAGATTGAATCTCAGAATAGTTACTAAGCCTTCCCTGTTTGGTGAATATTCTGTTTATGACAGCAACAAAATTTTCTGTCGGACATAAACTGATTTTGTACACGATACATATTTTGTATAATATAATGCATATAATATAGGTAGTTTTCCACGAATTCTTGTAACTCTATATAGCGTATAGCATAACCCTTACGCTCACACCTTAACTTAACCTATACACAAAGAATCAAAGCTACAAAACAAAATAAAGTTACGTGTTAAGTGTATGTGTACTTGTATGCATATGTAAGCATGGGATGAAGTATCTGTACATAGTATTACATTAAAGGCGCACATTCGTATACCTACGTACATAATATGCATTAGCAACCTCTACTACCAACGAACAAATTGCGTAAACAGAGATTCCACAGAGTATAAAGCTGACTGTGCATAGAATTTCAGAGTCTGCATGTAAAGCAGGAGTTAATGTTCTTTTTGAGACTGTTCAAGTTACCATAATATTATGCCTGGTTTTACATGCCATGGTATATATACCAACATACACATACATAATATATATAAATAATGCATATAATATCCAAGTAATAAATATATAAACATGTATCTTGTTCTTGGATACTAAAGTGAAGACTGCAAGGTTATTGTGTTACGTTAACGTTCCATACGTGTATACAATATGCATAATGCCATTGCTATTAGTTTAACTGAAGTTATACAGACGTATGTGGTATGCATTTGGTGTAGATGTTCTACAGGGACGGTTTGCCGTGTTGTGGTGGGGTAAGAAGAAGGGAACTACTAAAAGGAGTAAATAAAGTAGGAGTATGCACGTTGAATTGAATAGGTAAAAGCCAAAGCTAAAAGGCAGGTAAAATGGTTTAAAGATTACATTGCTTTGTGTACAACACGTCTCTGTGTACAAATGCAATATAGTGGTTTAGTTACCTATTCTGTTGCACCGTATATGAGGCTTTAGCTTTACATCGTCAGCATATATCAACTTTAACGTAAACTTCCATATGTTTAGTTATGTTTGCAGTAGTAGTAGTGGTAGATGTAGATAGGAGAATACACTTACACAGAGCAGGTATAAGGCCAGCCCAGGTAACGTAGCCATTAGACAAGAAGAGGAGAGATACCTAATAAGAATAGGCTAATATCGACATTAACGTGAAAGGTGCGCCAGGGAGTACTTGGTTGGTTTGGTGCTCTGCAGCTCGTTGGCCTGTCTGTCTAACTCACAGCAGTTACCTTACCTTACATTTTACCTGGTTTGATTTGCTTTGGTTTGACTTACCTGTCTGGCTGGGCCGCAGCTCACTGACTCACTCATTTTAGACTACAATTAAAGAACCAGTAACTGATTTTAATAACTTGATTTTGATAAATTCGTAACATACTATTATATAACCGTAACCCACTTCTAGTCCTCTGGGGTATGCTGATTAGGAAACATTTTCATTTACAACACAAAATTAGAATTTCAACCAAAACGTGCATTCGTTTTAGCGATACTCCACAAGAATTCGTCGTTAGTGTGTGTCAGTTGATTCGTTTTTACTAGTAGTTAACCAATTCACAGACGAGTGATTTAACGAAACAGTTTTTACCACATACACGTAAGAATTTTATCTGCCGTGAGACATTTGTTGATGTTATGCAGTAGACAGACGGTCTATGCGCATGCAAGAAAGAAGGGTTATCACACAAGTGTTTTTAATTAATCCATCCTTTGGACTCCAGAAATCGTTTTTATGAAATTACCTATACGTAGACTTAAGTGATAGATTTTGGAACTGTTTTTATACTTGTGACACAAAGAACTGTATAGAATAAAAAAGTTCTGCCTTTCAGAAAGCTCAAGGAGGGATAAGTTTTAATACTATATTTGTATACACCGAAAAAGTGAAGTGATTTTACGGATTCTGTTTTTTTTGTAAGCTAAGGGACACTATTGCAAATAATTGGGGAACATCTTTCTAAAAGATGATGGATTTCTACACACTGTTCACAAGAAAAGCTGGAAATAAATGAAGTTTTAACTTTTTAAATAAGCGTAATCATGTGAATTATGTGACGATTGGGCCTTGGACTTTTAATATGACTATTTTTCAAACTCGCATGAGTTTCTTCAAATTAAGTACTGGAATACCTTAGGAGATAAGCTGCAGTAGTCATAAAAGTGGACATTAAGAATTGATTGAGAATATCAACTGGCAGAAATGTTGAGGTTTCTAAGCCGGAGGAGTAAAGGCAGAAACGCCCCGACTCCACCGAAAGCCCAAACTTTAGCTCCGGGATCTGCCCTTCAACAAAAACCAAACAAAAACTGCCTACTTTGTAAAGTCATCGTTTTGGATGGAACAGATTTATCTATCGAAGTTCATGTGAGAGCCTTACAATCATTTCATTCTTTCAATCGTTCTTTGTACTTATTTTATATATGTAATATCCTGTCTGCTTGTTTAGTTTACTCGTTCTGGCTTTTCTGCTCGCTTGATTGCATGCATTGAACTGCAAATATATTTCTATGATATCCCAATCCAGATTATATCGCACCTGTCGCTGTATATTAAGGAAAATATTATGCTAATTAGCGTTACCTACTACATTCCACATGCAATCTGTACATTCATACTACATACTTCAATAATAAGAGACTCATGGTCAGTAGTCACTACAAATAACTTGGCTACAAGTTACAAGCGTTTCAAATAAATACTCTGGGAGATATGAGGTATCATGAGAGAGTCCACATTATCTTTGCTATTGAAAATTAGACCTCTACAGATAACAAGCTACAAATTTACTCCGGATATGGAGTACATTTTATTCAGGACTATTTTACTACACTTGCTCTCTTTTTCACACATATAGGTATGCATGTTAAACTAAAATAATATGTAAAACAGAACAGATCATTCCTATTCATACACCCAGCAAGGTATACTATGAATGTCGTAGCAGAATATATTAAAAGATTTAGACACAACCGACTTGCAAATAATTTGCGCTTGCGATCTCCACCTTTAAACGGTATCATGGAATTAATTCCCTTCCAATTACTCTCTCAGATTTTACTAGTACAATATCTGCAACAGTGCAATTTATGTACTACTACATAGATACAGCTTCTATGTTTATACGTTGTTTTAGTCAACTCAAATCTTTATGTATTGTGAGCTTGTCATTAAGTTACTGCCGTAACTGCCTATCTCTTTTGTCCACTTTACAGTTTGTCCACAAGGACTATACATAATGTATGTATGAGTGCTACATACATAACGAATCGTATCACATTAACAATATTATGAAATTTATTAAGATTTAGAATCATGTCGTATATTTTGACACAGTAATGCGTAGCATGCTGCGATATATTATGACAATTATTAAAGGCGTCTGTTCATTAATGCTACACAACCCTTACAAGGATATCCAATACAAAAATAATTTATAATATGCATTATGTATATGCAGCTGATTCTTGGGCTTTTTGTCATTGCCTTTATACATAATGGTATTATAATCAACCTGCAACTAGTATACACTTTGAGGATTATTTCTCTGAAAATCGAGTGCCATTCACAATGTGTGCCCTAATATAGTTAAAGACACTGTATGCAAATCAAAAGTTTCATAGTTTACAGTTTGATTCTGATTAAAATCATATTCGCCATTAAAGGCTTATAGAATTATTACCAAAGTAGAGCGTAACGTAATCGTGCTCAACGAAAAATTATTATTGAAGAAGTATGTACAATTGCAAAAGGAAGGGCTTATTTCCAATTGAAGGGGAAGCAGATTACTTCGAGATGAACAGCAGTAGGTATAATGAGTGCGAGCAATTCATATTCATTAACCGGAATAATTCGCATTGAGAATTGAAACAATACGGACAATGTCTAAAATTCATACAATATGTAAGACAAGTGTTCACCAACTTTACCTACTAACTTTTAAGCTTTATTGAGAAATTAGTTAGTTTAGAATATTGCTTGAAAGCCGTGATGGAAACACGGCAATTTCATAAAGCAAAATCATTTGCACTAGATACTCTACTATAGGTAATTTACTACAATGTAAAAGGAGGGAGTACTATAATACAAGGCGATTTTTGATAGATTTGCGAAAAAATTGTACAGAAATTACTTGGAAATTCCAAAATCTTGCATTTGTACAAAAAACTATGGTTGATAGAAAATTGGTTGGTGAGAATTTTCTATCTTTGTGTAAATAACTTCATTAACTTCATTGTAACTGGCAAATTTTTAATGGGAAATGTAGCTAAAGTACATATCTATACTACTGACCTCAGAATTGCAAATGTAATAAAACTGATGATATAGTTTATTAGCCATTAAATGTTACGTATCATATTGATAATAGTAATTTATTGTAATCCATGTAATAGTAATAATTGCCTCGCCACAAATCATATGCCACCATTACCTAACCTACCATACTTGAGCCTTATTACATGCGTGTGTATAGATATAAAATATGGTTTTGATTATCCCATGGTTTTTTTTAGAATTAGTATTTCTCGTACATTTTAGATAGGTAGGTACATGATTGAAAGAATATTTACATTGTAGAAATCATTATCTACTATATGAATTAAAACAGTTATCATTTCATGATAAGCAGATCACCTTTTTTCAATTTGCACACACACTTATTTGCATCGCAATTTGTTCTGTGTATGTATGCAAATATATTGATTTCACATACTACACTTCACTTATGAAAACTTAATCACACCGCTGCTTGTAACATTATGGTAATAACTCAAAACTTATTAACTTAGGCATATCGGCTGAATAATAAAGTTCTATACAAAATTAACTACCAGCCCCAATTTAGTTATAGCTGTATATAGTGGGATGCTGATTTATGCATTAGATTAGCAACAGACATACATAAAGCAACATAAACAATTAATGTCTATCGCAAACTTTTAATTTTTTAGGGGAGCCAGTGCCAGTAGTGAATATGAGAGCAAAGTCTACCTTTGTCAGGGTAATTGCATGCAGATTATAATAGTAAAGACTAAAGAGTATACTAATCAGTAATAGTCTTATGTACTGAAATACAGTTAATACAATAATAGCATATTGTCAATACATACGAAGTTTATGCAGTCGTGTAGTATTTGTCTAACAATAAATAAACGCGATTTGCAGAATACACAATAAAAATGATTGAGGGCCTACTGTGGAAGACAGATCGGTCAACACAATATAATAACATAGGCACTAGTTACATCGTTAGAGAAAATACATTAAAAACTGAAACGCTGGGTGAACAAATCGTGATGAGGAAGTTCAGATAAACTGACGGTAATTGTGGATGTTCATTTAAGCTGTTTAAAGTTAGCAGACTACCTTAAGAAAGGAAATGTCTTGTTGTCCATTTGTTATATACGTGCTTACATGAGCACGTATAATTCGAAGCCAAAGAACCCATCGTTTGAAATGATCCTGTGGCAAATGCTTTCTTAGAATTCCATATTTAATACCAATGATTGTTATATAGTTAGTAGTATATTTATATTATGCATTAGTATTTCATTACATTTCACATCTCCATTGTTAACAGCTCTTGTTAAGCTATTTTTAGTAACATTCTTCTGGTAGACGAATAATATTTAAATATGTTTACAGTTTGGAGTATATTTACAGGTTTGTTGCTTACCTTGCCTACATTTAATTTGTACTACCCAGATTTTCTTGTATTGAGGTACACATTGTGTCTGATTGTAAGTCTCAATGTTATTATTAAGGTAGAAATTTGGCTGCAACTTACGTTTCATTTATTATGACCGTATTGGACTTTAGATATTTACATGCTCTACTGCGAAGGTGCCAAGGTCGGTTGAGTCATTTGGTTGGATGTTATGGTATCATCGGCAGAATTGACAAATATTGTTATTATTATCTAATCGTAAACATCCTTAACCCATCAGTCTCCACTATTACCTGAACCTACAGTACATTTTGCAGTTCTTAAATAACCAAGTCTAGAGATATGAATATAACTTGCACGAATTAAACTTGAATTAAAGTTAATTACTCGGATGCGTACACAGGACATACCTAATTGTCCTCGTAAACATTAATTCTTATTATTCTTGTTATAAAATACCGACCTGGAGTAAATGTAAATATGAACTGCACAAAGCAAAGGTTTGTGCAATTCAAACTGAGAAAACAAACAGTGATTTATGCGTGTGCAATTTTTAATGAAACGTTAAGTACACATTGTGTTTATCTTTTTACTACTATGAATTTCGATTTGAAATGTTACGTATGAACCCTTGTTGTTGTCCGTACTTACTTAAAGGAATGATTACACACGGAGGTGCAGATAATATTGATTAGGTATGGTATGTTAATGTGTGTGCATTGTATTATATAAGTGATGGTGATATCATGATGAGCCGTTGTGGACGATATGGTAATAGTAATAATGTAGCTATTAACAATAAGTACCTACACAATAAATAACAGAGTAAATAGATTAAGCATTATGTAATCAAGTGAAATGAGATGCCATATAGTCCTGCCGTGCCATGATTCGATATTCAACTTTAGTGTAACATGAAAAGGATTTGCACAACTGAAGTATGTGTATTAGTGTTAGTAGATACTAAAATATTATACTTTCGCCTAGTCTCCTGCTTCACGATCTATCCATTAAACTGACAAGAGTCTGCATAATTTTATCATTTTCAGAGCATCCAAAGAACTGTTAGTTGTTGTGACACTGTTGTCGTCAGTGTTTCAATGAGATCCTTAAAATCCTTATGTGTACTATATACCTATACTAAATGAATTCTTTATAATAATTTTTCCCTGCTCCGTGTCTCAACTCCATGGTTTGTCTTGACTTGACTTATTTAGCAGTTAAGAGCTGAGAGCTCTCAGCAGCTTTTGTTATAAGTTTCCTGTTCTCATTCTTGTGTGTACTTTGTTGCTTTTGCTAGTCGGTCGTGAGGATTATTAGAGGAAATTGTTGTACTTTACAGAACAGACATTGTGAAGTAATGCGGTAAATTGCTAGTAGCTATACATGAATGATGTAGCGTATCTTAATGTTTTCGAATGATTTTGAAAATAGTAACATCAGTCAGATAGAGTCGAACAAGTCAGGCTCAACAGGCCATAAGCAACTGGCAACAATAAGACTATAATTATCACCTATTTTCCCACCATTTTTGCAGTAGATATTTATGAATTTTAACAATATATGTACAAGTCTGTAATCTACATAAACAACTAACACTGAGGGAAACATTCTTTGAGATACCGTTAAATTGTTTGTGGAAATAAATGACTATCTGTTCAATAAAGCAATGAATACTAACCGGTCTATTTTCCAGTATGTTCTTAGTTAGTTAGTTATTTCTTACGTATATAGGTATACAATATACCAGGTTTTCCCTCATTCCTCTTTTACAAAACATTACGAAGCTGTAGGTACGTACGTGTGTACTAATTTTATAGCACATGTCTTTCGAACATATTGCATTGACAGAATCACAGTATATAAAGAATAAATATTCTGTATACTAATACATGCAGCTATAACGTTCAAACGCATTCTGATTTGTATGTTCATGAAATTCCACACTTTCAACAATACTGATAGATTTATCATTTCTGAGATTTTTAAAGTATGTAATTTACCATAACTGCAAATCAACGAAATAGATTCTTCATGAAGTTCCTTGATGAAAGTCTCCTTCAAGTCATTGACACAGAATAAGACGAGTCTTATTAGAAGAAGTTTTACGATTAGCTCTGATCGTTCTGCGTTCGTGTGAACTTATGTCAGCCAACAAACACTCCATGATGGTAATATTATCGTCTGCTTACTCAATCAAACTGTAGACAGTCGAAAACATTACCAAAGGTAAACGAAATGCCCAATACAAAAAATGGGCTTGTCTACGATGATCGCAACAAAGCGAAATATTCATTTAAAATCGAATTTTTTATTCGCCTGTATTCTCCCTACAATCAAATTAACTATTGGCAAATGGCAACCCTAAAAATTGCAATTTTAAGTTCAATGCTCACTTCCACCATCATAATACAGAACAGTTGTGCAATACTGTATTTGCATTTTCCTTGTAGGAATGTAAAATGTAATGCACATTGGACACGATATGATATCTAAAATTCATGCATGGCAAATAAAAAAGCATTGAAAATATGTATAGGTATATGCAATATAAATCAAAGATCTGATATTTACAAGCGAGTAACATCGTGTCCCAGATTCCTACACGAAGAAATGTGAACGGTTGGTGGACATTGACACAGCTTTATTGTACAACAACACGGTGTGTGGTTTGTTTATGTTTGAAATGCTTTTTTAATGGTTTTCGTAGTAATTTTTATTTCTATCTCTCCTCAATCTAGAAATTGTGATTTGATTACGGTCTGCGTATTTGTGTATGGACAGATAAGAAGAACAAAATTACAAGGCATAGTATGTTCCTTAAATATTTACATTGTATATTTACTAATGAATTCATAACTACCGGATGCTGCAATTATTACAGCTACTAAATGTTTGCATTTCTTATTAGCATTAGATGTACACTTACGAGTAATAACTTCTCATAAATGCATTATTGCAATGTCGAAACAATTGAAGTCGCTTTTAGTGTTTAGACTTAATTTTTGGTATTACGAGTGCAATAAATAGTTAAGGTTCAGGGTTCAGGAGTTTCGATAATGCAAGTCTTTAAGGTTGGTGTATCTGCATAATGACTTGCTTATGCTTAGGAAATGACAGTTGACTCTTTGGGTCTGTCTTGACCATGTAAAAGTCAAGGCTGTCAACACGCTTGCATTGTTCATTGTACTTTTAGTCCAAAGAAACAATATTATTAAGGCTTGGAGGTTTAGTTGTAAAGTAAATGCTAACTGACGAGCTAACTACAACTACAACAAAGAAAAAGGTGCGCCCATAAGCAATTTTTATTCATTCAGCAAGTAGGTATTGTACTTTTAATTCATCATTAAAATATTTATTGGTAATTTCTAACATTACCAGTAGTATTACTTGCATAAGTCAATACCTAGTGTTTATTAGATAAAAATCAACTTTTCTTACATACAGTACCAACGATGTTAGCGTTTAATTTACTACAACATCTTGTAGATTACTGTACAACAGAGAAGAGCAAATTCTTTGTGCATTGAATAAATTGGGAAGTCTCTTTGGTAAAGTAAAGCTGGACGCTTAGAAAAAGTATAAATACAAGTAGTTAAAGTTAACAATGCGATATAACATTATCTATTATAGTTATATACTACTACATTATGGTTAGCATAATAATAATATAATCCACTATCTGCCCCTTTGTATAGCGGATTTCGTATAGGGAAGACAACAAACAGTTATTACAGTCCAGCTTTATTTACACAGATAATGTAGAGGATTTGGTTGTACATGTATGGTTTCCCTGTTGGTTGTATTGTATCATTTTTATTATGTAGTGAGTACAATAGCCCATGCAATTTACTTTGCCTTGACTCAATCTCGGCTACTTCTACTACGATGATAAATCGTCTCGGTACGACCAGGTATGTCTGTGTGTGAGTTTAGTGGCAAAGTAGTAGGAGTAGAAAAAGGGGGTGTTACCCCTGAATATCTTTGCTTTGCTATTACAAAGTAAAAGCTTATTAGACTATGAGAACTTTGTAATTGTAAAATTTACAATACAAATACCATAGCAGATGCTTAATATTTAATGTTTAAGTGGTGAAACTATTGTGCTCACAATCAGTTGTAGATGTTGAATACGTTATGTACTTAAAGTCACACACACAGACTCAACAGTACACAGATACTAACTAAGCTAGTAGTGTTAGCATCGTCTGAAGAATAATCCGTTGTGTTTCTGGCTACAAGGAATGCTTAGCTCATTTTATCGGCTGTCAAGATTACGATGATGAAGTAAGTGTGGTACTGAACATGCATATAGTGCTACACAGATAAGCAAACCTGAAAATGAATTTATTCATTCTCTCTGTTACTACTTATGGTTATGCATTTCGAGTAATGATAAATCAACTTTGTCAAGCAAAGTACAGAATTGGCGGTGTGTGTAAACCTGAGACAGTCTCTTCTCGTAAATCTTTTTAATCATGGAATTGTTTGGTGTATTTGTATTTGCCCAAATTGTCTATGAATAAAGTATATAGAAATGAAACACTGCACACTGCATCGTCCAGAGGGTTTTCTTTGCTTTGCTCTAGTATTATATTAGTTGAGGAGAGCATAGAGTCTGAAGAATGAAATGGTTGGTTAATCATGAGTATCTCACCTTTCTATTTCACCGGTAAGGTTGAGATTACCACCATATAGGCAACTAGGTATATTGTGTGTAATGTTCTCACGTGAAGTCCATTTAATTAGACATCAGTCATCAGGGTGTTTGCAGACTGTAGGCACAAAACCACCTTATTTATTAACTTTTCATAGCAGCTGCACCACTACTGCTGCGTATTATTACATATTATATGATTGTGGAGCAGAGCACGAAGTCTAGTTACGGAATACTCTCTGAACATAATGGAAACCTCATCCAATTTCCAAAAATGAATCATCCTTTGGTATTGTTCCATATTTTCTTTGTTGTTTACTTGATTCTGATTTAGCACTAGCCTGTACTGTAATCTTCTGCGATGTTACACTTTTGTAGATAAAATTGTACATTATAACCATGAAAAAAATTTCTCAGTCCTTTAAAGGTAAATACGGTAGTGTTTATTTATCTTAACGTGCCGGATAGAAAGCATACACAATCAATGTTGTATTGTATTTAGTTTTATTTAGACAATGTTACACTTTTGGCTATCTACACGTAAATGGGATTGATTGCGATGTTTAAATATTTGAATTGTCAGTCCTTTGATGAAAGGAAGCGATCGTTTAAAGGTCCATTGTTATCGGTATTGAAAAATTTCACGTATTTTCTCTTAAGATAATATTTAACATTTAGCACTTGTCTAAATGTAGCTGAGGTAGAAACAAAGGTAGATGAATGGAAGTAGAGATGAATATAAGGTCAAAGAAGCAAGACAAAAGGATTTGACATTATTATTGCATGCTGCTCGTAGCCAAGGCTAAGATGAAAAAAAGGTTTGAGTTTAGCGAACCCGCCCCTGCATATAGAGTTAGAGAAGCTACCGTCTCGTCGAAAGAAGATCCAAAGTGTAACCACTAGGTACGAACGATGGTAGTAATCGTAAAATATAATTTAGATTTCATGTTAGAATTTCATCGTGCAGGGACCAAGCCGTTTCCAAGCGTAAAAGTCAAACCTAGGAATACATAAAATATACACAACATTCGTGTAAGGCCGGACGTACGGTGAACTGAAGAAATAATGAATGTACTTCAGTCTGCTGTGAATTTCTCCCTGTGTGTAGAAAACCAGCTCAATCTCATTAGCTGTCACTGTCAGCAGAATTGTTTTTGCTGCTCAAGATAAAATTATTTGTTTGCATTATTATTACTCTAGACTCTACACTAGACACTACGCTAGAAAAGAAAGAAGAGTCGCAGTATCCTCAAGTACCTATATGGGATGATTCTATGTGTTCCATTAGTATAGTTCATTAGGGCTGTTGTCTCTACAGTAGGTAGGTATAAGTAATTCTCTAGAAAATTGCCGTTATAGCGTTCCGGTCGCAGGAGTATTTGCTTTTGTCACAGTTCTATTTCAATTGAATGATAGGTTACTTTGCTTCTCATGGATAAGAATTCGAACAATGAACGGTCTAAAATTTTCTAGGATAATGAGCCGTGTTTGTTGGTGTGAAGAATCTTCCGGTATGTTACTAGTGGTGTTGATAATGCAGTGTATAAGGAGGCCAAAGAGTTTTAGGTGGTGCACTACTACTAGGTGCAAAATGCAATGCACTGTGCATGTAATGTAGCATATATATGTGTGTGGAATGTACAGAGTGATGGATAGATTGCATTGTTTTGTAAAACACAGCTAAAGCTGATTTCTAGTTACTCCTTTGATTTCTTATAAGATAATAATAGTTCCTCATGAATCTGTAAAAATAATTTATCAGTTTCAAGAATGTGTAGAACATACAAGTATTAATCAGTCAGTCCCCATGCAAATGCATAGTGTATTGAAAGTTATAAGTGCATACCTAGCTAGATATATATAAGATATAGGTAGTTTCGTAGAGATAGAGATTCCGTCCTAAGAAAGACATAAATTATATCGGAAAGAAATTTTATTAACACACTGTACTCATATACAGACAAGTAAGAAATGAGAAGGAAACGATTACATGCAAATAGCACATAAAATTGAGGATGTAGATTTATAATATGAGATACTTTTCTTATATGAAACGATAAGCATTCTAACGAATTTGTTTTACACACTTATCACTTGGAGTTATCTGAAAACAAATATTATGATGCAATTTGTTGAGGTTGAGGTACGGAAGGATTTGAAGGAAGGAAAGGCAGCAAAGCAAAAATGAAATAGATTTTTGTATTGATAATCTGTGTGAATGAATACGAGAAAAACAATAGAGTACAATGCAAACAGAATTCTTGTGTTTTGTGTGTATGTGCACCTATGCGAGTTGCTAATTTCCGTGGGAGCTACATTCCTTTGCGTTGCTTGGCTTGCTTTGACCTACCTATTTGTTGAATATTTGTTTTGCGGGTATATAGCATATTGTTCTCAACTACTCGTCTATTAGCATTAGAATTTATTGTAGTCGAAAAAACTCTTAGCAGCTAAGGCATAGCATGACATGCATAATAAAGTATTACATACTATAGGTATGTAGTATTAGTTAGTAACTGTATTTATCCTATTATGTCACATATTATTGTGATGGTATTCACACGTATGGGTTACTTTACTTCGCTATATAATCTTTGTCATTGTTTTACAGAAAAAAGCACTTGGGAGTGATCTCTACGAACAAGTTTTCTATTCTTTGGATCTAATCGAGAAGGATTATTTCGGACTTCAATTCACAGATGCTAATCACGTTCAGGTATGTTGCGAACGATAATGATAATAGTTAAATAAATTTCCTTATAAAGTTAAGCTTCACATAAACATGGCTTAGGTTTACTTTTGTTAATTTAGCGTATACTGTACGTACAAAGAAATCACTTGATATCTAATCACGTAGGTGTATGTGCGGAATGGCAAATGTTAAATGAAGTAGGCATTCGTACACAACACGCTAGTTTTGCTGTAGGTATCACATAAGTTTTGTATTGGTTCAATTTTTAATGGATTTCGTCATGCTTTGTTGGTTTACAGCATTGGTTGGACGCTACGAAGTCTATCAAGAAACAAGTGAAAAGTAAGTCAAGTTCAGCTTTCATTCATTTCATTACAGTAATAGATTGACAGACACACTCTATACTATGTACTGCTGTCTGTTGTATTACTCTAACGGATCTCTTTTAGTTATTGCCTATTTTAGAACTGTATAAAATACAGATAACTAATGTAGGTACAGATCTTAGAACCAGAATTAGTCAACGCAGAATACTTTATGACTTCGCTGATTGCAATTATCTTGTTAGTTTGATAAACGCAGTAATAGAAATTTAAACTAATGAAATACGTATACAGTATACTTCACACAGGCACAGCAGGGTCTGACTTTAATTCTTAATTGGTAGAGTATAGAGGATTCAAGACTGAATACTCAACTACACATGCATAACGTGCTCTGTTAATACTTATGTGCCAAACCGTGTGGTTACATGGATTACAGCCGTCTTAATGATCATAATATTGTATTGTTTTCGTTTCCAGCCCATTCGATCGTAACAGCCAAAATAATAAAAAGTATTATGCAGCATGTTTCATACTTTAAAATTAGTGTGTACCTATATGTGAATGTGTGTAATTACAGCATGCACACTAAAAGCTAACAGTAGGTCTGTAAATTGTAAATCAGACCACGGGAACGATAGTAAACCTATTTAAATTTAATGAAAGCAAAATGTATTTTCTCTGGAAACTACTTTGTGATACTGAAATGAAACAAATTATTTTTACGATTTCGTCAAAAATCAAAGAATTCCAAATGAGAACTGTGAATGAATGTCTGTAAACAGTAGATTGTTTATATAGTTCTAAATACAAAGATAAAGGAAAAAAGCTGGGCATAGCATCCATTTTCTTCAGTCCCACATTTGAAATGTTCATCCATCTTTTCTATATTTTATTTTAATTCTCCTTATACACAATCTATTCAAATTAATTATAACCAAAACGATTTCCTCTGTAAACTACTTTACGATACTGAAATGAAACAATTACGATTTAGTCAAGAATCAAGAGAATTCCATATGAGATATGTGAATGAATGTCTGTAAACAGAAGATTGTAGTGTAGAATGAGTGAATGTGTTGATAAATACCAAGAAGGGATCATTACTTATCGTTAGTACACATGAAGACGCTTTGTAGTTACAAGTCTTCCCTTTCGCAAAATAAATTTATCTGTATCAAGTGCAATATGTTATGAAGCTACAGGCTGGCCTAAATAAGTGCCAATACTAAGTATGCGTTCATGAGAATCTCTCATATATTGCTAACGGTAACTCCGTCCTTCTTTCGTCGATGTATTCATCTACAATATTGAATATGGTTTACGTTTACACGAATGATTTGATAATATTACACATAATATGTAGCACGTTCTTGCAGCTACCAACTAGTACCTGTGCTCTTAACCACACACTTCTCTTTAGGCGCTCTAAAAACGAGATTTTTATAAACGTGATGTAACCAAACACTGTGTGAAACCATTACTGCCACCAAAGGCTCAAGTCTATTCATTTTACTACTTTTTACTTTACTTTTATTACATGCACTAGATCTTAAGAATTAGATACGCAGGCAATGATATAAATCGTGCATTGTTTACCACAAAATTCAAAACATTGCCTAATAAATGATAAACCAGTCCAAATGCATACACCTACCACATAAAGGAAATTGACAACATCGTTTACGACAAGCTCCGAGTAATTTCTTCAATTAAGATTTAATTTGTATTAAGTTTTCTCTTGATGAAAAAACGCATTACGTTTGCTAAGGTAGGGTTAATTATAATCAAGGGAAGGATCACAAGATGTAAGGTTTCTACTAAGAGCTTTCTTGTACATCAAGTAATGAACGTAAATTAGTCTTATGGTAAATAATTGCAATTCTTGTAATTATTTTCTTGTGGTTCCATGAGTTCTGAAGATTTTCACTATAGTATAGCACTATGCACGCGTACATACTAGCTTAGCTTTAAGATAATTTATAACTTGATGTATATAGTGTGTGTGTGTGCGCTTTTTATTTTACGTAATTTGTATTGTGCATGTAGGCTGCTATCCTGTAGACATATATAGGTACCTCTACTAAACCTATAAAAGTGTAGGATGCAGTTTTACTTTGTTGTATGTAATAAAAGGACGAAAGCAGATTACAGTATAATTAAGAGACGCCAAGAAATTGTCTGTTTTTAGGAATAACAAATTTGACTCCAATGTCATAGCATGTGTGTATGTTTCCATGTAGCCATGACTTGTTGTTTCGTAAGTGATGAGAAGGTTAGAAAAGCCTAAAATCAAAGTGTCTGTTGTTCTTTGTGTGAATGATGTGTAGAAGATATTGTATCCGCGCACAAAAGCACACGCAAGGTATACATGAAGTTTACCCGCACACTGAACATATTTCTTACTATACTGTGAATTGGCCACATTGTTGTTTGTAAGAAGTGGAGATGAGATTTGTCGTAAAGTACATAATCGTATGATGATGCTGTATTACATAAAGTGTTTGCTGCCGAGATGTTGGAGGTGGAAGAACCAGTTCTTACTCCAAACTTTATCTTGTAGGCACGCCTTCCCTCTCGCATCCATTATAAATGTAGCTTGACATTATGTTTCTTATTCCAAGTCAGATAGACTTCATTACAGCACAAACCCAATAAAATCAGTTTTAGCCTAGCCAGGCCAGGTTCAATAATCTCTTGTGTCTTAATGTTCAGGACTAATTTGGCATGGGAAAAGCCGTCATGGTAAATAAGGAAAGAAAGGATATGCACGGATTCAAATTACGTAGCTCATATTATAAATCTTCTTAAAAGATACTTGACATCATGTGCTCGCTGCGTCTTTGCCTCCTTTGCAACCTTTTCAACTTTCGCAAATAACAGTTTAAACATCAAGTGATCCCTACTGTTACCCTACATACGAATTGTAAGAAATATATACACAGATTCATTCGCATGGTTTGAGACCAGAAGATGAATTCCTCAGCGCAATGTCTGCCTTTCCTCTGTGTGAACAATAGTGTACGTTCCACCAATTGTTGCACACTTGGGTCTTCAGCCGTTATTTATCATATTATCATCTTTCTGCAGTTGTGTGTCTCTTAACACTGTTAAAACGTCAATGACAAGTCTAGTACTACGCAACTTTTACTTCAACAGCGAATTCAACGTCAAATCTTAGCACACACTTGAATATTTCTAGAATAAACGACTGCAGGGCTATATAAGTACTTGTTCAATCTTTGAAAACACTTACAAAAGTGGTTGGATGGACGGTAATGCATTGCGTCACTGTTTTTGGATTTGTGTAGGTGTACACAGTAATAAATTAATATTTTATGGTTGCAAACGCTCTTAACACATCCAACATTACAGCTAGTATCATCAAAGTAAATACACTACTCTTCTAGAACTGCCACTTATGCCTACCAAAGTAGAATTTCATTTAATCCTCACTGTCTATTTAAGAGGGGTGTATTTACACGAGTGTAGTACACAGCAAAATGCACTCCCTCCTTCCTATTAATGTAATTAAGAAATGCTTTTCATATTGTTGGCTCCAGGCGATATGCGAGTGCAATGATCATGTAAAAGCAAAAGATACATTGCTGTGAGAGATCTCCACAGAGTGCAATGAAGGAGAGAATGAAGTGTAGTGGGTAAGTAAGGAGAGTTATAGGCAGCGCCGGTAGGTATGAAATAAACGAGCTGTAGGACAATGACCATTTCCGATTTTATAATCATCCGGATGGACATGACACTTACCTTTCGTGGTGTGCTATTGCGTTTTAAGCAGTAGCGAATGATGGTAGCCGTCGTAAGTAACAGCCCGTGTTAGTAAATACTTGCTATCAAGCATCATTAGAACTTTATTACGTCCATTACAACAATACTTATACATTCAAGCATCTCATCAGATTCTACCACACAAATCTGCACAAATAGATGTAGTCAACAACCAAGGCATGAAAAAAGGAGTTGTATACTTCTTCAGTGTGTATTAAGCACATCAAATGAAGAGAACATATTCGCAAGGCTTCCTTATACACTGAGCTTATATAGGAGGTGTGCTAGGTCACATTGTTCGCTTGTTAAATTGTTTTGCATTCACAATTCACACTTGTACTCAGACACAGCGTAGAATAAATCAGATTTATTATTTTGCGACATGGAATTAAAGTGTAATCTTATAATATGATGCTTTTCATACACTGTCAACACTGCATACCATTTCATTGCTTCTGCCATGATGTTCGAAAGCTGACTTAACGGAATTGATTGTGATATTATTATCATAGCATGGCGCATACGTATATATAATAAGTGTAAAATACCTATATACAACACGGTAGCCTGCAGTTCTTCCTTGGGTATCTATAGGTATATTAATCTGTTTTGTTGAATGGGTAGGTAGATAATTAATATAGAGAAAGTGTGATAGATTCAAATGTACGATTAGAATTGTAATAGCACTAGAACCCAGAACCGATATGCGTAACAGATAACAGAAACTTCTGGTTAAGCTATGAATACTATGAGAATACAGAATAAGTGTACATACGTGTGCAAACTAAAATACACAGATAGGTTTTGTTATTGTTAATAATATGTTAATGTAATGCTATGTATCATTACAATATTACAACATGTGGTGCATATTTTGTATGTACACGCGTATTGTTATATTAAAAGTAAATGTCTAAACACATTCTGTACTGAGATTGGTTTATGCACGTAGTAAATAGTAAATACTTTAATGGATCTAGGCATAAGATATGTATTTTATAAGAAGTATTGATGTGAATGTAGGTATGTAATGTACTAAAGTATTCATATAAGAAAATAAGTATGATTTAATTAACTATAAAATTTTTATTTTGCAGTTGGACCTCCGTTTACGTTTCGTTTGAAAGTGAAATTTTATTCCTCGGAACCTCACAACCTTCGTGAAGAGCTCACCAGGTACTGCAATGTTGATTATGAATTTATAGTAAAAATAAATATGTAATTGAGTCGTGAGTGAGTGACATGGCGAATATTGCACAAGTCTACAGGATTCAGAGTCGTAGCTTACTTAAATTGTGCAAGTGACTGCAAATAGCAATTCTCATTTTTATTACATCAATTGTTGAAACGTTGGTTGAGCTGAGCAAAGTTAGAGATACAGATGAATAATGAATGAATGAATGAATGAATGGTGAATTTATTGTCATCATAAGTATCAATACATAAGTGCTGGTCTCCCATTACATGACAATAAGAAATACAAGTTGTTGTTCGTATCTCTGGGTTCAG
>JABASD010003019.1:0-22432 GCA_019776165.1 Pogonognathellus flavescens
CTCACCCCCAACCAGGGGGAAATTCGATCTAAAAAAAATTGCAACGAAGGTTTCAAAACAATGTCTTTCCGATGCACACATTTTCATTCAAAACAAAACATGCCTGTTTCGCAGCTATCGAATTGGTCACTACACTCTCTTATACATAGTAATGATATTATAAGAATTATGATTAATAATATTACGTTTATGACGCTCCCACCTATAACTTATCGTAGGCAGTGACTTCCGATCTTACAGTTATTAGTAGTTAGGTATGCAGACAAGAAAATAATAATTGAGATGCCTCTTCTCCGGGCTGTAACGTATTTATAACATTGTCGTGTTGTATAAGTTAAGTAAATTAAGTATATTATGACGAAAATGAATATACTTCGTTTGGAAGTTGTAATAAAACTACATAATATATAAATTATAAGTTTCTCACTTGTATAGAATATACTCACTCGGTCAGTGATGATGAACCAGGAGCCAGAACTAAAATGTAAGTGGTCAAGAAGATGATGATTGATTGATGATGATTGTAATCTGATGGAAAAGTGACATGCCTCTTTGGATGAAGATCTGATTCACAAAGACTCTGCTGCCAAAAGATTCGCTCGTCTTTGTCTCTCTACTCAAATCACTTATTAGATCCGGAGGGAGGTGTATTATTACTCGTTACTCGCGCCCCTATTCCTCCGATCTAAATGCTACATGCCTATTAATAATATAATAATCCTATCTATATTCTTATTAGTGTTTAATGTATCACAATTTTGAGTTGACACACTACAGTCACATTATATTGTATCATTTTATATCATTATCATTATCAAGACGGTTAAAACCTCAGCCTGTCACAGCCTAGCCGAGCTTCACTGCGGCGTAGCAACGTCCCTCCTTCCTAAACCATAGCATGAACATTGTTTGTACAGTACCTACACACACCTATTAATGTACCTTATGTGGTTTACAAGCAAACCATCATACCAGCTTGAGTTTTGTGGCTCAGAAACTGATTTCATGGTATTGCTTTCTTTTTCAGTCCTGTGAAGGTACACTTCATTTATCTCCTTTCCAAATATTAGAACTGATTGGCCTAATGTAGATTGAAGGAAACTACTCTCATGAAATCAAAATGAACACTCGTGTTTCTTATGTCTGTGTCTCAACTTCCAGAGCTAACCAAGAGGTGGGCAAGGACCATACGCTTTGTTTTCTAAATCTAGAATTCAGTGATGCCAAGCAGTATATTACTGGATTAGTCTGGCTGGATGTCATTGGCAGTCGTCATGCAGCCGTACATAATATTATAATTTATTAAACTGTATATTTCTTAATAGATTCGAAACTGACCACAGTAGTTGCAGCATTGCTGATGCTCGTATCGTATATTAATCTATGTTCAACTCATTGTCAGCCTTGGAAGCCAATCCAGTTCTTCTGCGATGTCATCGTGAGCGAATGTCAAATTGGAATCTTGAAGTTTTATAATGAACGAAGAGGCGTTTCAGAACTTGCACAATTTTCGTTTCATGAAATCACTCCTCTCACTTTCTTAAGTTTACATAACATTTTCAGCATTCGCACGGACCAACTGCATTTATAATACTTCTTATCTGAAATCCAATCCTTACTCTCAAGTTTATCCTCCCATACCAATCATTTGAAGCGTTTTATGTAGTTTTAACTTAAACTGAGTGAGCCATCACACATATTATAGTTCTAATCCTACTATTCTTTTCAACCTGTGACTTGCGACCTTCACCAAAATCTTCATCACTTTCCTCAAAGCTCGTCGTTGAAAGACTCGACTGGCAGCATCAGAGTGAACATGGGAGAAACGGCCTCGTGATGAGACGTCGACGACAAACACAAATGAGTGTTCAGCTCACTGCTCACTCCGGAAGTTCGACGCCCGCCAAAATTGATCATCACGTTTCCCCCCACTTCAACTGTGCATGCTCTTAGCCTTCTATTCCCCTCTATTTCAGTAACATCTAATCTCTTTAGCTCCGTTCAATATTAGACGGACGGTTCATTTTGCCATTCTTATGAAAGTCACCATCGATCAGAGACAGGTAAGGTAGGCACTAGGGCCACAACCTTTTCTTTCAGTTAGTGGAACTTTTAATTCCACTTTTTGACATTCACAGACAACTTCGATCTGCTATTAACCTGCTCTTGCTTTATTAGTCTTGTTCTCTTCTTTAACAGACTTTCTCACGATTTGTCGGATGTAAAGGTACTACTTGGCAGATCATGTTTTTGATCGAATAATTTGGATCTCGATGACGGTGAAGACAAGTTTTTAGCACAATACTGATTAGGCGGATTCGGATTCCCACTGAAAGGTAGTTTATTTCTATGAGCATCTATCATATCCAAGCTTACTGATGATACTGGGTTTAGGGAGGATGAATTACATTGATGAAGGTTAGAGTCGTCGGGTGATGGAGGATTATACACTGTCACAGTTTCACTATCAGCTTGCCCACTGTCGACTACATTATTTTCAAAACGACCCTCGCCCGAAGATCTAAGTTCTATTACTCTATGTAGATTATCACCGATAGGCTCTTCCAACGCTGGACCTACACCAGCATTCCCGTTACTATCACTGCTTTTATTCTTATTATTTCTGCTACTGTTTGGTGGATCAGACCAACAAACAGATTGAGGTTCACTTATATTTGTATTTACACACCACTGATGACCTTCAGCTGCCGCCCCACTCGCCGATGAAGTAAGAACTTTTCCTTTGATCGTACTTGTCTGAGACGACGACCCAAAAGGAATTTCTTGGGGGTTACTAGCCACCGATGAACAAAATCCTAGTGTCCTACTAGCGCTGGTAATGCATATTGATGGAGCATCGTTTGGAGTAGGAAATGCCACACTCGCTTGTTTTGTTTGAAGGAAATCATGCACATTTTTGCTGGAAGAAGGACTGTCAGTGTTACTGCTCTTTCCCTGCTTCGAAATACGACTCGAATTCTTGCCAGTGCCTGATCGAAAAGACTCGTCTATTAGACGCGAGAATACACTATTAGAGGTCGACATATTATTATTTGGACTCGTTCTACTACAACCAATTGTGTTAGCACACTGCTGAACTTTTTCAGTAAACTTTTCCCCAATGCTTAGACCGCTGGATGAAGGCTTTCCTTGTTTTGTTCCACTGGCACTAGTCCCTCCCAAAACCCCAATGGCCCCAACCAACATTCCAGTACTTGAAGATGTCGAAGATGTCGAAGAGCAGGTTGACGATGATGACGAAGCTGAACTTTTATGTTTACATCCAGCTGCGGAAGCAGAAACCGAACAGGTTTTAGAATTTGATGGGTGAGAATGGCGCTGATGATGGTGGCATCGTGGTCGACCATGAGACGGTGGTGACTTTCCCGATCTGCTCCAACTTAAACCCCAGCCACTAAGTTGCCCTGTGGAGTTGCTTTTAGGACTTGAATGACTTTCTCCCTTAGGACAACTACATGTGCAAGCAGCTCCACTACTCCATTTCCAGTCTTGGGCATCGTAGATTGTTTTATTAGGTGGTCCTTGGATACACGACTTTTGAATTTCCGAATGCTGTCAATCAAAATAATGATGTTAATGTACATCTCCTTAAAATACAATTTGTTAATTTATAAAAGTGCGTGAGTCAATACACGATTATATGTATACAGTGCCAGATCGTACAAAAAATCAATCAATAATCTGCATACCTAACAGGGTTCGAAATTCTGCCGCCAAAAACAATTCTCCTCCGAAAAGCTTCTCCGACCAAACCCGCAGATAGCAAAAGCTCCATATTAGATATAATTGAACATTCCACGGGTAGGTCCTCCGGTAAATAAACGGGTTAAGATTAAGAGAGGAAAATGAAAGAAAGGAGGATATGATGGAAAAGGGAGGAGAGGAGGTAAAAGGAAGCGAGGCGGAAGGATAGAGGAGGATGTGGATATGAAAGACGCAGTAGGAGGAGAAAGTTGAGTGAAGAGAGTGGCGGAAAAAGGGAGGAGAAAGTGCAGATGAGGAAAGGGAGCGCCAGAATAGTACTTTTTTTACTTAACTTAGGTTCAAATTTTTTCACACATTTAACAGAGTTTTTGCTATCTACTACGAGTTTTTATAAGAATTTGTTAAACAGGACTGGTTTTTACCGGGCCAAACATGGCCACTGTAATTATTAATAGAAGGAAAGTTTTAAAGCATTAATACTAATTTGAACCATGTTTGATTTGGATTGGACCTAACCCGAGGAGGGAGCCCTAAGGATCCCACCTCGGTTTTGGTCGGAGGAGCTTTTCGTCTTGTGCGGAGATTTATGTTTTGTGGCAGAATGTCGAACCCTGGGCAATGCAATGCTACAAAGAACTACACAGCGAAAATGATACTTATACGTACACTGACAATACGATAATAGGGAAATAAAAACTACCTGATCGTAGCTCTGAGTCTGTACGTGTGACCTCCTATGACATTCTCCATCCGGTCTTGGAACGCTTATTGGCAGATTAAGAATGGTATCGTTGGCCACCGATCGAAGCCGAACTTGACGATCTCTCTCTGCAGCCAAAGCCCTTTCTTCTTGTGCTCTACTTTTTCCCGTGTCTTGCTTCCATTCAGGCTCCCTCGCATGGCGAACGCCTTCCACAGGAACCGATACCACCTTTAGACAACGAATAAACACACAGTAAATTTTTGATTAATATTAATGAATTTTTTTCACTTGTAATTATGAGTGTATTGTACCAAATGAGAATATATGAAATAATGATTTTATGGAAGGCAAGGGCAGTACAACAACATTAACTACCATTATTATTGGCTTTATGCATAATTCAAAACAAACCCTACTTTCAAAAATGGAGCATTACACTGACAGCTTTAAATAAAATAAAATGTTTAATGAAATCGTATTTTACCTGTTCGCAGGTAGCTGGCAAAGTGGCAGTGCTAGTGGTGGCAGTAGAAGCATTTGAGTAAGTAGAGTAGGCCCCTTGATGAGAGGTCGAATGTATTTGAGTGAGAGGGGCAGTGGCACCGAGGATTGACAGAGGTGGCGTCTCTGAATCCTCAGAAAGAGATGAAGGTGATGATGCCGAGGCGGGAGTAGTGGGTCCCGCAGGACGAGCAGCTAGCGCCAGTTTCACGTCCTGGTCACTGCTACGACCGCGGATGACTAGCACGAAAGCTGATCATGTCGCTGGAGTCTCCACGAATTGAACATGGGTTGATTTCGTTCCGACTCTGTAATATAATAAAAAATTTAAGTTTTATAATTTAAATAATTGTGAGTATATGTTATGTACGTAATAGTACTTAAATTCATTAAGCCACAAATAAAATGTAAACGTAATTATACGAATGTGGGGCTATTATTCACTTTGATTAGCTACCCGATTAATGAGACATTTAATTACGTAGGGTTAATTTCTGATAAGAAATGATAAGAAATATTAATTATCATGGATGAAATACAGTTACAGTTGTAGTATTATTTGGGTATAGCCTTGTAGCTAACTAGTATTTAAGTGGGCCGGATGGCACCACCTTCACAGTATTACAATATGTAAGTCTAAGAGTACTTAATTGACTTTTACGTTTGAAAGATTTATCTGCTTTATTGAAGTGTGGCTACTAAATATTTTACGCTGAATATATTTGAAGTAATTAATAATAATTAATAATGAAGGAATCTACATTCTATTCAGAAATGTAAAATTTTGCACCCTGGCTTAAAAACTCAATTTTTTACGTCAAAATAATGTCACTAGCGTGAATAAAGCTAGGAATTTTCCCCCGAATCAACTATTTTTTGTGAGAACAATATATTACCAACAAACCTATATTTCACTATCGTTTACTCGGTACAGTAGGATACTCCTGCAGCAGAAATATGTAGTTCAAATCCAATATTCGGCTAGAATGATAATAATATGATCGTTTAAAGTATATTTATCCTGAAATTCTTATTACGGTGAGATTGAGTCCTTTTTCATTCGGTAAAAAATGTAATAATGTACGAATTAAGATTTAATGTGGGTTTGCAAGTAATACGACAAAAGTTTCACGCATAACAAGTTTAACATTCGATATAATACCTATTCCATTTTGATATACCAAATATTTATAAGCCTACAAAATTAAAAATAGTCAACATATTAGTATTCTTACAGCAGTGTCCAGTATGAAAACTAGCTCCTACTGCCAACTTCCAGTTCCAACAGAGTTGAACTACCGCACTCATTCACTCAAACAAATTCTCAAAAGTAAATACATTCACTAATTTTGCCAGATACTATTTGATACATTTCACTTTGTTATTTCAGTGTGATTTAAATTCTCCGAGAACGAGAATGTCGATCGACACACCAAAACATCTTAGATCTCAATTAATATGAAGTATGAAGGAACCACTAAAATCACTTCCTCAGCTCGGCTTCAATTTAACATACTTTTGACATTTGTATGTAATATAGCATACCGAAGTGTTGAAATTTTAGTTTTTGCGATTTTATCAAAAAACAAAAAATAAATAATTTTTTGAATCTACAGATAACTCCCTGCTCTTATAACATATCATTGTGGTGAACGTAATATGAAAATCTGCTTTAAACTTTTAACAGTAGTCCGAGATTACAGAAATCAAAAGGTAATTTATGGAAAATGTGATAACCGAATTTATAAATGGTGTAATTCGAAATCGAAATTATTAAAAAGTGAGGACCATATGCATCACATTATTCCATGAGAGCACTTAGTCCGTTACTCTAATCGTACCAAATAATTGACGAGAATGAAGAAATGTATTGACAAACAATACATCCACAATGAGTTCTATTCTATTGGGTCTTGAGTTTAACGTACCTACTTACATCTTTCAAGAGTAGGTTAAAAGAAAGGTATGAGATAAAAAATCAGCTTTACAGCATACAGACCATTATAGGTGTACAAAGTGTACGTGTATACACCGTACACCCGGTACACGTAGAGGGTATGTACAGCACATATCAGAACAGAATGTTGGTTTGGTTCTTTAAACGACAAGTGAAACCAACAATAAGCAAAAGAATGGGCCAGACAAGACTTGAATGTAGTATAGAGATTGGAGATACACGTTCTGCTCAGGGATGCTGCATCCCTACTTGCAAGCAACACATTCAGTCACACAACTACAAACTACAACCCACAGAAATCCCTCACATCTATAAGACGTTGCCTGATTCTTCGTCTCTTGTCGTATCACACAATACTGCCTTTACTGGTGCCGATATTTACATTTCGACCTCTTCCCTTTTAAATTTACCAATAGGTAAATCTTGAAGAGGAACAACTCTTAAAGAACTCAACAACTCAAACCGCATTGATAAAATTTCAAGTCACTGAAAAAGTGACACTGGGTGACCCATCGTTCTATAAATTCATGATATGATTCTGTGTAAAAATACAGCTACATTAAACACTTCTAGTTTTAAAATGGACTCCATTGCCGAGTAATGTGTACAATATAATTTAAACTAGGATTGCATATTGCAAAAGAATAAACATGAAAACAAATCCATTAAATTAACGCAGTTAATTCAGACAACTATTCAACTGTGTGATACTGGTACTGGTAGGTATGACTTGGGTGTGACTTGGGCTATTACACTACTAAACTCTTACCTACACTAGTCACTTTCTTAGGCGAGTTTCGTTTTACGAAAATAGAAGAAATGAACAAGGAAGAAATCACGACGAGCCTCAAGCCTCACTTTGCTAAAAGGTATAATCATGAATTCAGTTTAAGAATACATCTCTGACTGAGCAAGTAAATTGGCAACGAAGCTGTCTGGCCCGTTTTTGCTTCTCGAAGAACCTAAGAAAGGTTTTCTTCTCGCACGCGCAGCCTCTCCAGCCATGCATGTGCACCGAAAATTCGGTTTTCGGCTGAATCTCACGCTGCAGTTTAGCACCGGTTAACAATGACAGATTCTTTGAACTTGCAGTTCACATACCATCCATACCGTTATTTTATACCCATATACCATACTCTGTACGAGAAGAGTAAGATCAACCATTCCTAACGCACAGTATGTTTTATACGTTTTATTTAGGAAATAGGAGTGTTGGGTTTGGGTATATATACTGTAGTAGTGTATATAGTCACTGTAGTCTATCGTGTGATCATTTATATAGTATTTATTTATATTACAGTTCATTTATATTGCATTATTATACCACTAACTAACAAGCAACTAGGTATAAGATTTAAAACTATGCATCTGTTACCGAACTACTTGCATTTTGCATCCCATTTCAAGCGCATACCTGAATACCTACTTACTTACTACTTACATAGCAAAGTAAAAAGTTATTACGTAATTAATTATTGACTTAATTATTAATAATAATAATTAAGACCAAACTTGAGACGTCTTTATGTGAACCTTTTGTCTGTGCATACACATGCACATCCTGTTCCTGTGTACATTGTATGTTTTGTCTATGCTGTCTCATGTTATTACCGCTTTAGAGTGAACCAAAAGTGCGGACACCAAGTTCTGTCTTATTTGTTATTTATATCCTATTTTGTTACTTAAGTACTTATTGTTAAGTTTATTAAACAACGAAGTTGTTTGTACGATTTCACTCGTCCCTATGTCCTTCTGTCTGTGTGCACGATAACTAAAGAGCGGTTTCATATAATGACCTGGAATTTGCTACACCTATATTGAGTCCAGTGTACGTGTGAGGTTAAGTTCGAAGGTGGGTTCAACCGGTCAATTCCTTCGTGAATGACCTTTGACACATTTAATGTCTTTTTGTAAGTAAAGCAACAAGACTGGTCTCACTGGTGTAACAGACAAGATACAAGGTAAGATACATATTAATGACTGTGAGCAATTCAAATGTTTTCCATACGAAAGTCAAGTGAACACATACTTAAGTTTTGAAAAAGAGCCTAAACGATTTTCATTCTTTTAAGATATTTTGACGATGCAAGTTGTGAAAGTACTGTGTGACGTTAAGTTCGAAGATGGCGTCAATCGGTCAACTCCTTCATGACCTTTGACCTTTTAGAGTAACTAATGTGTCGGTCGAGCCTCAAATATTCAATGAATTATAAATATATTACTTTCACTTATATTTGAAATTGAAGGCCGCAACTTTTCAATTGGACGACCATTGTTTTTAGTACACGGGGTCAGGGTAGTTACAGTGTATGTAACAGTTGACGTATTGATGTCACAGTACTTCTTAATGTTTCTATGCCATGGCCATAGTTCATAACTACCATTGTTCACTTCGTTACTTCCTTGGACCGTTACAAATGGTTTATGTACAATTGCTTTGTATTTTGTATGTGGAGAAAGGTAGAGAGTTGGTATATAACTGAAAATTTGATAATATAATATAAAGCTATTCTAATAATGTCTATTCCGTCCCATTCAATTCGATGTAAGAGTATGTATGTAAGAAACATCTTTCTTCCCCAAGAAACTGTCCGTCCGTACCATGAAAACAAAGTGTTCGCGGATCGCAGTTCCAGAGGGAGAAACGTTGTATAAAACACCTCAATATTGATCATATTCAGAAAACTGGAGTCAAATTGTATTGGGAAATTTCTAAATATAAATGGCCTCAGTCCCCCACAAGGGGCAATAAAAAATCCTATCTTTGGTTGGATAATAAAAAATACATTTTAAAGAGCAACATATTGGAATCCACCTGTGCGAACTCGATTTTTCTTGTCGCAGTAGGTGTTCACATTTTCATGTGTATATTCACTCTTCATGTTGATGCAGTAAACAATCTTAAAGTTGAATAATTAATAGAGAGAAGAACTAGTGCAACATTTCGATGCCTTCTTATTCCATTGTGCAGCTCAAGATTCGTCTCAACCTTACTGTCACCTATATACAGTCTAGTTATTCAACCTATTCAACCATCTTTATTATACAGAGAAACAAAAATCAATATGGGAATCTAGAGATCATTACAAAATAATGGTTTAACGAAGAAAGAATACACATAAAACTAGTAGAGCCAAGGCTGCATGTAGTGTAATGCCCTATGTGCACAACAATTTTGAACAGTAACTAAAGCAATATTAATTAAAACTGTTGTACCTATATACATATACATGCTTATCTTTTGTGCGTACTAAGGCAAAGTGTCCTTAGTCCTTACTCGTTATAGCCTTTATTATTAAATGTTAGTATATTAGTATATTAGTATGAGTTGTTGTACACAAATCTGGGTTATACGATAAATAGACAATAATGATAAAAACGTTGTTTATCCGGGATGTGGATGATAGCTTCTATCATGGTGTACCCCCCCCCCCCACATGTATCCATGGGGTAACTGGAGACTACAACTACAGAATATGAAAAATACACACGTACAGTTTATTTGATTGGATGGGGAACTTCTCTGCCAGAGCTAGGTAATAGGTTAATTTTATGTCGCCCATGGACAAACTTGTGACTAGTGACGGCAACGAGTAGCCAAAATGACACAGATACCCCAAACACAATTGAATCCAACAATTGAAAAACATATTATATTTCCTAACTGCATTCTCAAGTTCATCGTTTTAAATATTACGTAATTACATTTAACATGGTTAGTTTACACCCGGTTTTGACTAGTTTATTTATTTATTAACTTAGTTTGAAGGGAATGATGCATAATTAGTGCAATAATTCAAAATTCAACAAAAATGAAAATGTCTTATGGATTGAAACGTTTGAACTATTTAATTCTGGCTAAATGAGCGGGTAATAAGCAGGACTTTGCTCAGGTATAACTTAGGTAAATAAAATGTTTTTTAAATGTGACTGTGACTATTATTCCCAGGAAACAACAGCAGCAGCTGCTGAATCAATTTTAACCAGAAGTGACACAAAATGTTCATCGAGGCTCAAAGATTTACAGGACACTTTGCCTTGAAGGTTAATACCTATCATACGTCAGAAATGGACATGGTGGCCATTGGCCACTATTAATTAAGGTACAATGTTCCACAATAAACCTTTGAGTTGTCACAGTTGTCAGTTATGAAAAGTTTTGCAATGTTCATTCCTATAAACCAAACGTGCGAAAAAATCATCACAACTATAATACAAGCTTATTAAAATGACGAAATCCACACACTATCCGCAATTTGACGATTCATAATTTGTAAAATATTATTTGACCAAACAAAAATGCCCGACAAGTAGACAGCGAGACCACCCCTCAGTTTCTGCAGTCCCTGCTGCCTACACCAACAACCTAAATACGCCCCACAAAGTTTCTAGTCAAATTACGCACGTGCGTAATGGCTTAATTTTGCCACATTTACTTCCGTATGCTTCGCTAAACACAAAATGTTGAATCAGTTGAATGCCCTTGCCCACCCAAGCCCAGGTGACATGACATGACATTACATGACAGGTAAACTGCACTAATGGAAATGTGAATCGAAAGAAGTAATAAAATTAGTATCAACTATCAACCATTAATTCAAAGTATTTTGATTCACGAACAACAAGACACAACTACAGGTGACAACATAACCCAACTATCCTATCGTTACTATCGTGTAGACCATTGTGACGAAGCCACATTCTTTGGTTTCACGCTACATTATAGCTGAAGTTTACATTGACAGCTTAATACTAAAGCACGTATAATATGACAAAAATTCACCGCTTGTTAAGATTAAAATAACGAATACTACAAATAACTCAATGAAACTTACATTTATTCAAACTCGGATAACGGACGATGGACGCAATTTGCAACTCTAATTTTCAACAGCAATCCATCGGTGTTCTTGTCTCTCTGGCTCGTACGCACATACGTATTGAAGCAGAGCAATTTTTCACTCGTCTTATGGTGTATGGATGAAGTTGATATTGAGATAATACGGCTGATGGGGTCAATTTTCAGTGAAGACGGTACATGTTAAATAGGAAATTTGACGATGATATGAAACGTCTGCTAAATCAGCGTCCAATGTCAGTGTCACCAATTTTCTACCAGTAGAGTCAGCAATCTGTACTGTTATCTATTTATTTGCTAGTTGTTTCCAGTTGTTCGATCTGCAGTGAAGAATAGGTGTAAACTGCATCTTGGTTTTAAAGATGGACTTGTTGTAGTATTTGTAGACTGTATAACTGTAACAAGTTAAAATTGCATTATTATAATACTCATTTCATTATTCATTATTATTAAAAAATGTTAAGAACCTCGGCTTTGCATCCGAAAAATTAAATTAATTCCGGACGTAAGTAGTAACAAAGGTATAGGTCGTAGCAATAAATTATAAAATCCATTTTAGTCTGTATGGATGTATTTAGCGGTTTGATGCCAAATCAATGAAAACTCGGCAGATGACCAACCTTACATACAGTAAAAACTGAAAAACCTTTCATGACCTGTTTGTTAGGGCAGACCCCAATACTTTTGATTTGATTCTATAGGAATCGGATATTGACACTTGATACACAAAATACACATACGGCTACATTAACATAACACAAGCCCACGTACCCACACCGTGTACACAACGTGACAGCATACACATTAATAATTAAATTAACACATAAACTGAACTAAAAAAATTAAATTTTTTGAAATTCTTTACAATCAAAACACTGCACCACAAGTCTATAAAAAACGTGCAGAGACGGCTCCCAGTCCCAATCTCCATTAAATGAAACCATATCTTTTTAAAAAACTCCCGTTATTGCTGTTATTCATCTCTGCACAAATCGAACAATATATTTTAAAAAAACTCTAGTTGTACAACTAGTACTTATTGTTAATCAGCGCTATGTGCTATGCTATGTCTGACAAGGATAAGATCAGATAAACAGAAATTATAGGCAATTGCCTATAATCAATGTACACAGTACATATCAATATATATATGTACCGTACATGCATGATGGGCAAGGGCAAGACAAAGGAAACAGCCTTGATATGAATTGAAACAATTATTTATACTTTATACTAATTTCTGATAACGGCCAAAATAATGTTTGAGTACCTCGTGGTTCCCTTATTAAAAAACTGATTTGTTTTTTGATTTACTTAACAAACCATCCTATTTCTAAACCTGGAAATCTAATTTTTTTGTACCTTATCTGTTGATATTATGTGTAAATTGTAAATGAGTTTCACTTAATTAATTTTCTTTATTTCAGAACATCTGTAAATTGCGAAAAAGTGGCCTGATAATAAAACCTTAATAATAATAATAATAATTTAATTGATGACTTTAATAAATACAAATTGTAAATGTCGTGAAAAAATCTGAACCATCCATACCATGATAAGCTTAGCACACCTTTAAAACTGAGTCTTGTAAGACTTGTAACTGTAACTCGTATGGACTGGACAGGACTATACACTTTTGATCCATCATAATAATATAAACTTCATTCAGAAAATAGTGTAATTAAAAGTATTGTAATTGTAAACAATAATCAATCACATACACTATCACTGTCAAATGGAATACAAATTCAAGAGCCATGGACCACGAATAAGTTGACTGTAGTAAGGGGGTACAAAGTCCACATATTCATTGTCCAGCCGTTCATCTACCTATGTCTTGCTTAACATTAACTATCCCGAGGAGTGCTACTTAAGATTAAGTTTGTGCATAAATGATTTTTGGGGAAACATTGTTGCTGTTTGCGAACTTATTTGTTCGGATAATTCGAAGGCAACACTCTTGAAGACTACCATACTCTAAGAAAACAAAAGTTTATTTGGATTGCTTTTGGGGGTGGGGGCAATACTCATGTTGCCCAGCTAGGTTTGGTTTGGTGCCCACGCCAATTTTAGACCCTTGTTTGTCCAAATAAAACCAGTAAAGTTAATTCATCTAATCTAAACCTCAAAGCTTCTGGCCAACAATTCAATACATAGTAAATTATAAAAAATTAATACAATAGATTTAAAACGTTCATGTAATTAGTACGAATTTCGTGTTGATTGCTGTGTCAATTTGGCAAACCTTGAATAAAGGTCAGTCTTTTACTACTACCACTACTGGTTATTGGTTTGGAAACCCTGTAATTATGGAAGACTGTTCCCGAATTGATGGCTACAATTGCCAGGCCCCACAAGTCACAATAAAATTCCGATTATCAATTACTGAATCGTTCAACTCATCAGATTTTACACAGATCACATAAAATAAAACATCACTTACGTTGCAGCAAACAAACACGTTTTGTGTCCAATTCCAATCCAATCGGTAGAGAATCCCCCTAACAACAGACGTTATGTCTCTCTGTCTTAAATAATGGTCTGTTCTGTAGTTGGTTGCTGAGTGGTGACTTGGTTGTCTGCCTGTGAGTGAGTGATGTTTTAGCGATGTACATGAACATGTATGTACCGATGTGATGCGATGTACCATGTACCTATAAACTGAAAGTATAATAATAATTAGTGGAAACTGGAAAGTCGAATTATTATAAAAGTCTAGTCTGCAATATGCAATGCAAAATGCAATGCAATAGCCATTCGATTCGCTATTCGTTCAATGTGCACATTCACTCTTCAGTTCAAGTCAGACAGACAGACAGTGCACCACACCGGCGGCGGCCCCGACTTTACGCCCTTCCTTTCATATTATTCCAGACAAACGTTGTCAAATGGCACAAAACAGAACAACCACACAGCAATAATTTTAGGTAAATACAGTAAATAGCAACTACCTAGGTGCCTAGTGCCTAGACGATAGGAGTGTATTTTGTGTTAAGAGGTTAGGTCCAACCTGCCTGCTGTCGTTTAGGTTTCGTGGTCTGGTAATACTATACTATAGTAAATAGTATAATATTATAGGCACTAGGTACTAGCAGATTTAGAAGAGAGACGTATTATGTAGGCAAGGCAGTTAGTTATAAATGTAGGTACTATTATACACAGTACCTCATTTACTATGTCCCCCTTTCAAACTTTGGTTCTGTTCTGTTCATCTGAGTTGAAATGACATGAGTGAAGATAATGAAATGCTGAAGCTCTCTTAAAATGAAAAACTGTGAAACTACCCAAAGGGTTATTAAAAGAATATTACTTGCGCGTTTAAATAGCTTTCCGAAAAATTCTAAATACTCTTAAAGCTTTCGCCGAAAGCGAAGATTTATTTGTAAAGAAAAAAAAGTTTTAAAAACAAATAATTTTTGACTATTTCTTTGGTTTGATCTAAAATATTTTTCATGTCAGTCAATTATGTATAGATTTGACATAAAATCCAAATCTAGGTATACAACTGACAGTCAGTGGATTACACCTTACACCAATTTATACAGGAACGCGTATATGTCGTTCGAAATCTTTTACACAACCATGGGGTCATAAGGTCAAGCAGGTTAACCCATAAAACTTCTTATTGGCATGTTTGGCATGTTAGGATAGGTTTGGGGAGTGGGTGCAGAGCCCCCACTTTCTAAACGATCATTCTCCTATTTCTAATTGGTGGAAATCTGGGGATTCCACCCCCGGTCTTAAATTACAGAATATGGAAGTATTCTGTAAAAGTTAACTCTGCGGGGTCGATTGCGGGTTGTTGTGAGACACATTTGGGGTGTTCTGTCGAAACAAATCTTTTGATGAATTGGAGACTGGAGACAATTTGAAGGCGTTTTCAGACCTGATGACCTGAAGATCCAGTGCCTTACTTTAACCCTCCATTTCCATTTTGTTCCATGACCCCTCCTTCATCCTTAGAGGTATGAATTTAGGAGTGGTCCGAAATTGCTCTACATTTTTATAATTTGAATTAAAAGTACATTTTTATAATTTGTATAATTAGTTATTGGTTATTGTTGTACTATTACATGTAGAATATAGATTGCACTTACACTTACAAAGCAAATACAAATAGTGAGTAAATAGTAATAATAATAAGTAATTATTAATGAATGAAATTACAAACCTGCTGCTGGACTAGTGACTAGCTGGACGGCTGGACTTGCTGATTATGCCGGTTGATTATGTTACTATCTTATCTTCCAGTTCCAGCTTCATTTCAATTCAAATTATTTTAAATTCAACGTCACACTTCCTGTTGGGTGAGATGACAAATGACAGGACAGGACAGATGAATGATGAAAGTGTCTTCCTCTGACATTCGATTTCAGCGCGGTTTTGAATGACTAATGACTAATGACTAATACACAGCAGTGTGTATCAACGCTGCAGATGGCACCAGTGAATAGGAACCACATGAGGATTACCTGTGGACTTTCGGCTGTCTTCAAAAGTTCGTGTTTAGCAAACTAAACCGTTACTGAAGCCATCATAAGCAGCCCATAGTGGTATCAATCTATTTTCATTTAAAAAGTAAGTCCGTTTTACAAAACATGGCGTGGGCTTTATCGTTTAGCTCGTTAACCTTACTTTGTACCGACAAACAGGAAATGGAAGGCACAAAGATCTGTTAAACTTCGGTCTTAAGAACTCATACTGATTACATTCCATGGGAAGGGTCTAATAAATAACTATTTGGGAAATGGAGTTCTGGAAGTCGAAATCCCGGAGTTATTGTACTTTCCCTGCCGATACTGCCGAAATAGTGAAGTCGTGCAAAAAGATTAGGGATGAAAATATCCGAAATATCCATATATCCACGATTTTCAAAATGATGTAGACTTCCTGTTCGAAGTTTTAGGCTACGTAACACATGTCCCCTTGTAAGGGGACATTTCTGTTAATTGACAGATTTCAGGGGAGTCAATTGATAAGTGATTTTTTATTGATTCCATCCCTGATGACGACACGTACACTCTAGACTCTAGACTGTAGAGTAGACTACTCGAACGACAAAGTACAGACAGAAAGCTAAAAGTACCTACCTATAAGCACAATGTTGCAACATTGTGTCTCGATGCAGGTGAGTGTTTGTTGAGTCTCTGTTCTGTCGACTGCATTTTGAGTTGCAAGACTGCCTGTTCTTGTAATCATGTCGTGGGGTTCGTGTCGACTTTAATAACACACACTCGACTCGACGAACGTCGACTACATAACATATTCAATCGGTCATCGTATTCATATTTATTTACCCAATTTACCGTCGATATTTTACTAAAATTTGGTATTAATAATCGGACCACACAACAGTTTCAAATTGATAAGAAACAACATCTTCATGAATGTTGAATGACTACAATATTGAATGAAAAACAGCCATTACAAACAAGGTAGTAAATGCTGTGTTAACAAAAGTTTAATTTTCAGAATTTCCTGCATCTGTAATATTGTTTAAAAAATGAAAAGTAAGTAAAAAAGTATTTTATATACTTTTGGATATAATTATTATCCTGTCATACGTATACTATACTGTGTATTAGGCTGTATTGTGTGTATCGATCTGCACTCTGCACACACACTATCTTATCTTACAGCTTACAGCTCATAATATTATAAATGCAATAATATTGAAGCAAAGCAAATACATTACAAATTCGGGGTTTGCATACATTACATACATACTACATACCAGTTTGGCATTTTTCGATTTGAGATTAATACTTAAGTGCAAATATTATGTCGTATCTCATTTTATGTAAATGCTGTATATTGTATATATAGCTAAATAGCATAGCCGCCAATCTCCCTGTGTATATAACTTAATGAGGTTTGTCTATAAGCTTCCTTGACTTTGAAACTTTTCCATGAGCTGCCACGAGGTTTGTATATCTCCGTGAGGTTTGTACTGACCTCCATGGGGTTCGTATTCCTCTGCCAGTGGTTTGCATATTTAATTATATAATATATAATAAATTGCAAAAATATTTGGATACGCCTCCATTCAATTATGTGATCAAAGTGATCCTAAATGCCTCCATCACGAAGATTTGCATATAATATTATTATATTTAAAGCCTCTATTAGGTAGAATTGAATATTGACTGATGACAGACAGAAACCTCATATAAAGTAGCTTCCGCTAGTAGATATTGAATGTCACCGATTGGCTCCAGGTAAACCTTTTTGGTGTGAGGGTTCTGGAGGGTCCCAGAGTCCCAGAGATCACGTATGAATGAGAAGTTTGAACGAATTGGGACTTGTGACGGACAGAGCCGACCGTCTACATGACTTTGCTGACGGCTGAAAGTCACATTAAATGGTCATATTATAATAATATTACGGTGGAAAATAATACTAATTTATAACTAACGTAGGAATTCTAGGATGTTCGCTAAATTATATAGTCAGTCATGTATCTGTATTCACATGTACTCTTCTGGGGCACTCAGTTCTCCTTCTCGTACTTATTTAATTTACTTTAGTTACTTTAAAAGTACAAGTGAGTAGCCTCCATTAAAAACGTACCTCAATTAGAGTGTTAGTTTGCACAAGAGCTTTATATTTATATTCATGAGAGGTTCATGGGAGATTTATATTAATGAAGGAAAGCAGGAACTGTAAGTTTCTTCTATAGGGTGAGGTGAGGGTATATTCATTATCTTTATAGGGTAAATATATCTCAAGACAAGATATATTTAATTTAGTTACCTTAGGGTAACTCTAAGGGGACCACTAGCAAATTCAGCCCCAAGGGGCATCTTGGAGCAAAATTATGAAGGAAAAAGTTGTTCCCTTTGTTCTCAGCTACAACATTATGGTGGGGTCAAAACATATTATTACGGAATGAGTTTCGGCACAAGCTCTGAGAAAGTCCAGTGCACTTGCAACGGAGCATGTGTATGCTTTCACCTTTCACTAATCAAATCACTATATAGGCTAGGTTTCGACCCTGAGTTTGTGGCGAACTGACTCTCCGTCTTTCTTCTCTTCAGACCCGCCACGCATGCATTGTTCACCAAAATGTCCACTTTGGTTTGTGAGCGGAACGTGGACGTGGGTGGTCAAAGTGGTGATCATCAATAATAAGGGAGCCCTTATTATTATTGATGATGATTAAGGGAGACTTTCATTTGATGGGTTGAACTGTGTGACCTTTATTATGACGTTTTCACCACACCATATTGTAGCTGAGGTCAAAGAAAGGGAATAACTATTTCTCACTCATGCTACTCAATTTTTTAGGGAATGCGATGCGATTAATTCGAATTAAGTCAGGTGTGAGGGTGAGATCACTGAGATCAACTTTAATGAAAAAGCTCTTCCAAATTGTATTTGTCATTGTCACAGAAGGTTCATATTTTTTCCAATTTCGCTTGATTATTTTGTGGTTTGTGAGATTTAATTATGATGTCAGTCACCGTGACCCCCCCCCGCCCCCAAATTTATCAATTGCCCTTCCTAACTTTTTGTGACCCTACCAAATGGCAATCGTAGTTACGAACCTGATTTCAGTTTGATGATGTATTCAACTTTAAATCTGAATTGACATGAATTAATCTATTTCCTTTAAAACCGAGTGAGAAATATATATGCGAGAAAGTGGAGAAAGTCTTAATTAATTAATATTATACGCAACCTGGTTTGTGACTTGTATTGTTGACCTATCTGTATTTTATGGTTTATGATATGATTGACCATTGATGACAATCAAATTAATTTTTACCATGTTCTCATCCCTGTAGCAAGCCATTCTTTTCTTGTCTTTGTTGCCAGCCAATCTGCCAATAGTCGGAACAAAAGAAAATCAGGGCCAGGAAGGCCACAGGCTCACAGGCCAGGGCATTTCAACATATCATATCGTGTGTATTCGTGCGTGGATTGTTGAATTGAATTAAATTTTGAGCCTTGACTTGAGTCTTACATAGTACATGTGTACGGAAACCTTGTCAGTATCGGCGCTAAAGTTGAGTATTATTCAATTCGAAGCTGTTTTCTACAACATCAACAAGCGTAACTTTAAATGAGTTTATAAATTGTCAAATGTTAATTTCATTATAATTATGAAGATTAACTGCAAAAAACAATTATGAAACACAATCGATTCTTTGATTTATAATGGATCAATCTGACTTGCCCGTGTACACACTACACACAGTAAATTCAACATACAACACAAAATCACAAAAGTTCCGTTTGCAACAATAAGTTAGTTTAGTTGCAACAGTAGAGAAAAAGGCTAGTATTGCTAGTATAATATATATATAGCCATCAACAAAGAAATAAACCATTTGTATTTAACTTTAGTGTGAATGTCATTTTTATTTATTGATTATTAATATTAAGTAAATAATTTATTTTAATATTTTACAGATACAAATAAATGACAAAGTTATATTGTCAAATCCACTGACAAAACTGTGATGCGATTATGGAGCATCCAAGCTGCCTGAAATATTTGGAAATATATGATTCTCATTCTGACTCTGACGAGGAAGAAAATCATGCTGGTGATATTGTTGACGAAGTTAATAATTCGAAAACAAAAAATAAACTTCCTATGCCTGAAATCTTTGTTCAAAAAGCAAGCGAAGCAGCACGCCAACAAAAATTGGAAGCGGAAGACAATAGTTTCAAAAGAAAGCGATCATTTCCTCATGTAAGAGGAAATTGGGCTTCTTACGTCTACATACCATGTAATTTGACAATGCACTGCACTTTTGCATTTTTAAGTGAATTAATTGGATTGAATCGTTTTTATTAAAACATTTCCTTTGGATCACTCACAAACTGATTATTATCATGATGCGGTACAATCCTAATCTTAATATGAAATAAAATATGTTGTTCGTTTGTGTTAGGTTCAGATTCCAGTGAAATTGCAGCCTTGATTAATCTAGTTCGAAACGTCTATGAAGATTTTTCTAATGATACAGAATTAAATTTTGACATGGACCAACATTTATCTCTTACAAAGACTCTGGTTCTCCAGCATCACTGGATAAATAGTGTGTGGGCTTCATTAAATGAAAAATTCAGATTCTGTGACAAGTAAGAAATTATATTTCGTCAAACACGTCAAACAGTGATAAATAATAGCATCCAGTATTTCAATTTGAAGTGCAAGAGAAAGCCAGGGTTCTTGAATGTGCCACAGAAAAAATCTCACCCCACTTCGATTGTTCCGTTGGCTCATGGTTGTAATCTCTTCTCTTTGTACCTTGCCTAAACCTCTTTGCTGCTCTCACCTTGTCTCAACTTTACATCTTCTTTCATAATAATAATTTCCTCTCCACACGTCTCAGCATTTTAATTGTAAGTATCCTGTTTGAAGACTGTCTTTTCACCTTCAACTTGTCTCCTCACTCTCCTATCATCCTAAAACCCTAAGGACCCCAACCACCCCTATAAGTCCACCTGTCCACCTCCACCTATCACGGTCTTCACTTCTTTTTGTACCTTGGTTTTTCATTTATAATTTTATCTTCTTGCTTGTTTGTCTTTTCCTTCTTTTTGTCCTCTTCCACTGTCCCCTTCTTCTCGTATAAAGTGTTATTCAGTGCTTTGAGGCGATCATATTTTCGTTACTCGTTCGTCATATCTCATTTTCTCGTCAGCACTTTTTGTACAGACCCTGAAGAAAAACTGAAGAAGAAAATTAAATAAATAAATATCATTTTTGATTTCAGATTTTATATTCATTTTGATGAATTTTATGTGTACCTTAACGAAGAAAAAACAAGAACGTTTCTCGCCATAAAGGTTTTCGACACAGATATGTTGCAAAGACTGATACGGGATTGTGATTCGTGTTTGATAGAGCATGGACTTCCTACGTATTACGAGGTGAACTAATTGTTGGTGGTTTGTTTTGTGACCATAATATACTACTAACGCGATTTAATATACTACTAAACAAAGTAAGCATGAAATTTTTGACCCACACATCCAAAAAAGTATTTTGTTTCTGTTACAGAATCCGTCTTTTCACATCAGCCTGGCATGGTCACTGGGGGACCAAAGTAGCTGGATGCAGAAAAACATGTTACCTGTATTAAACAAAAAATGGGATATTTTGTCAAAAGAAGAAATAAGTTGTAACAGTTTAATAGTTAAAAAAATTGAATTCAAAACTGGTAATAAAATATACGAGTGTTTTTTACAATAAAAGATCAAGGAATGAAATTATATGAATTTTGAGTTGATGCCTCCATTTTTTGCTTTTGGAATATGTTCGGGTACCGATCGAACTGCCGAAAGCCAAACATTAGTACTGTCTAACTAATACTTCTTATTTTTCCTCTACTACGGTTGACATTTAGACATTTTTTCGAAAAAATAAAAGTACATTATTATGATAGAACAGCTTCAAATTCATTATATTGGTATTTTCAATTCGACTTTCCATTCCAGAGAAGTCGTCGAAAAGCTTAGTACATTACATAAAATTATAACTGCGAAATTGGTAATTAATTGTCCTATAATTAATCCGTTAATAAAGTGCATATATTTAGGCTTATCACAGCCCGAAGTCTTTACTTGTATAAGAATGGGTTTTACGTCCGTCTGTCTGTCTGTTCGCACGATAACTCAAGAACGCATTGCTGCTAACACGGTTTCACAGTTTACCTAATCGATGTCACAG